>JAXCGZ010000127.1:5000-7500 GCA_037179515.1 Halocaridina rubra | reverse complement strand
ACATGTAGAAAACAAAAATTTAATGATTAATGTAAAAAACTATCAGAAGGCCTATGAGAGCATCAATCGACTCTTTAAATCAAGGTCGCATATCATTGTAATCACTGCTGTACAAGCTGGTTCATGGGCTGGATTTCGTCTGTGAGTTCCCACGGGTGACGAAAAAACTCCAGTGCTAACTTTAACGACACAAGTACCGCTACGTAGGTAATGGAACTGAGGAACCAACGGCAACCAATATCGCTGTCTCGCGACCTCCTTCCAACGCCTGGTTCCTCCAATCCCCCTAAGCCACATATCCCCCCCCCTTGTGTTTGACCGACCTCTTTGAGGATGTTTTCGACACAAAGTTTGTATTATATCTCTATAAAATGCATATATTAACACCTGATACATTGACACTATGTCATAAAGAGTGAAGTTAAAAAAATAAAATGTCTTGATACAATATACTCCTTTCGACGAACTAAGCCAACTCTAGACTAGACAGTAATGGTTTGTGATGAAATTGAGTTAGATTATTTGTTAGATTTGTCACTTTCTGGTGAAACACAACCAACAAAAGACACAAACAACCAAACAGGCCGGAGGCCGACATGGCAGGTTTGTTTGGCTGGGTCAGGCCAGTCATGGGCTGGTTCCCTCCTTCCACGGGTGCCACCCCTAAAGCTTTTCCTATATTACCGTTCTCTCTCTCTATTCTACGCAAATTAAAATATATATTTACTCTCTAAAGCAAACAAGGCTTTTTCTACATGTGTTTGTTTATAAGTAAATAATGATACATCTCTGCAGGATGGAAATGAGTTTGGAAGCATTGGAACACAATAAGAACGACTCCTCCTCCCTCCCTCCCTAATCAACCCGGACTGGTTTACCAACTAATCCGTATGACCTTCAAGACAGAACAGGGCTACCAACTGTTTTCACGCTCAGCTGAATTTCGCTCCAAAGACGTCTCGAGATTATAGACAGACTCGAAGTTAACAAAGAATGGGTCTGCACACAAAATAAAAACTACAAAACAAATACAAAACAAGAAAAACAACCTAAAGATATAAGAAATCATGTCTTGGAAATCTTAATAAATTCTGGCTGGTGAGAGCCGGAAAGCGGCAAGTTCAACCGGAAACGAAATGTTAATATCCCCAAAGTCTTTTGAGTATATTTTCCAGATATATTTTTCGAAAACTACGTAAAGTTCATTAAAGTATACACTCTCTCCTAGAAGCAAGCTCGGATACAATCGAGACATCTTGAACTACGTACTGCATGTAACCTAGGAGAGGAAAAGTCACAAATTTTCGTTTGAAAAAAATTCAAGATTTTTTTTTTTTTTTTTTAAGAATAACCCAGGTTGACTTTTTTCCTGTGACTTTTAACATGGATTTTTGGACTCGATTATATTCAGGACTTAATTTTTTTTTTAGGCTATATCAAAGGGCGTAAATACGACGAAACCAAGAAAGGCGTCACAACAAATTCACATATAACACCACACTGTACTCAGCCTAAACTTGAACATCCCTAAACTAATCCAACCCAAAGCTTCCATGTCATGGCCTTATGTGGAAATACTGATGTCAATATGTATAGGTTACGCAGTCAGTTAATATTGTTTTATAATGTTTTTTATTACTTCTTATTGTGTATGATAACAGAATAAAATGCGACTCTCCTTTCAATGTCTTCTTTCTTAGCTAAATTTGTGGGGTGGTCACAGTGCATAGAATTGCATATACGCTTGACATATGTTCTCATATGTTTGGTTTCAATAATATATCCAATTTACTCATGCAGTATACATAAACAAGAAGTTTAGTTGCATCCAGCAGCAAAATCTATCTAACTTTGTTAGCATGTTGGTAATAATAATAATAATAATAATAATAATAATAATAATAATAATAAAGGAAAACTATCTTTTTTATCATATAGCATCAAATTCATAATGTTAAATGTTCCGTTAAAGTTTTATTTGCAATAATTCAAATTTATAAATATATACTTCTTTAAAATGCATCCTCCTTCACAGCTTTCAAAAGCAAACTTTATAGTTTTCTTTTGAACAAATAGTTGCTGCTCACACATAAACTAAACTTAATGATTTAATACAATTTCCTTTAACACTAACCTCTCTATATGTAAACTGATATCGACTTCTCTGTTCTCTAAGTTAAGAACTAATTATTCTCATTGAAAGGAAAACAAATATGGTAATGATGCCGATAATAACGATACTGTATCTAGTGTTATTATTACTATATTATTAACATTATTGTTAACATTTTTATTTACATCATTACTATTTTCTATGAAAGTTACATTTAATTTAACTGCATGTATTACCCTCTTACTTATTAGTTCAATTACATGTTTACTTATAAGTTCCTTTTATTTTTAAGAAGAATAACCATTGTACAAAAATGGAAATGTTTGTTTGTTAAAACGTAGTAACTGAAGATATTAACTTTTTAATATAAATTCGGTATGGAATTTA
>JAXCGZ010000126.1:55000-135000 GCA_037179515.1 Halocaridina rubra | reverse complement strand
TTTCTCGTTATTTTATTGAAAATTTTTTTTATTTCCCAGCCTAAGAATAATAAAACAGTAAGAAATAGTAAAAAAATATAAATTTAAACATGTACCTCTGCACCATAGAAAGTACGATACTAGTATCGGCGTTTCGGAAAATGGAAAGGGTCGCACCTACGTGAGGTAGCACATATTTAAATATCCAGTATTTCCATTATTTTATTGATAAAAAAATGTATTTCCTATCCTAAGAATAATAAAAAATAGTAAAACATAAATTTAAACATGTAACTCACAATATTGCACCATGTAAAATACGATTCCGGAATCAGCGCTTCGGAAAGCAAAAAGGGCCACACCTATATGAGCTAGTACATATTAGAATTTCCAGTATTTTCATTGTTTTATTGATAAAAAAAAAAGTATTTCCTAGCCTAAGAAAAATAAAACGGTAAAAAATAGTCAAAACATAAATTTAAACATATACACTCACAGTATTGCACCATGTGAAATACTGTGCGATAGCGTACACTGTATTGGCGTTTTGGAAAATGCAAAGGCTCGCACCTGCGTAAGATAGTTCATAGGATGCTATTGGCTGAAAGGGTGGGAGACTACGAATCACAGAATTGTTTTTCTGTATGTTCTATATCATGGGGTCTGATTGGCTTTCTGATTGAAGCTTGGTTCTCCTACCATCTTCCATTGTCTCTCCTCACCCGTTCAGCCTAACTCACATGTGCATCGTTCACGTTGTGCTTCTTAATACATTGTGCTTGTGATTTTTTTTACTCACTTTTTTCAACCTCTGCAATGCCTCACAAGCGACTTTCATCTTCTAAGGCTTCTGGTAGTAAGCCTAAGTGGCAAAGGAAGATGTTGATTATAGTAGATAAGGTAAAACTGTTAGATATGCTGAAGGAAGGAAGAAGGTTTGCAGATATCAGCCGCCATTTTGGCCTCAATGAATTTACTGTTCGATACATCAAAAAGGACGAGGCAAATATCAGGAAAACAGTGACTATTTCATTTAGTAACACAGCGAAGAGGGTCGTAACACCCTGCAATAAGATAGTGTGAATGGAATCTGCTTTGGCCCCATGGATTTCTGATTGCTGAAAAAAGAACATCAGCGTAGACACCAGTATCATGCAAACAAAGGTGAAGAAGCTGTACGAGACATTCGCTTCAAACAAACCCGATGACGACAGTGGCGACCGTGGAGAGGAGGAGAGAGAAGAAGATATCGATGACCCACAACCAGGACCCTCCAGTGATTCTCCACAGAGGAAACAATCGTTCGTGGCAAGCAAGGGATGGTTCACCAAATTTCAAAAGCGCTATGGCCTAAAGAGCGTGTCGGTTTATGGCGAAGCTGCCTCTGCAGATACAGCTGCAGCTGAAGATTATGTGAACAACAAATTTAAGAAACTTATCGCTGAAGGCGAATATGCTCCTGAGCAAGTGTTTAACATGGATGAGACTGGCTTATTTTGGAAGAGAATGCCGTCTCGCACTTTTATCTTCAAGGAAGAAGCTAAAGCCCCGGGATTTAAAGCGTACAAAGACCGCATTACCCTCATTATGTGCGGGAATGCTGCGGGCTTCATGTACAAGCCCGGGCTTATCTACAAGTCTAAGAACCCTAGGGCTTTGAAGAATAAGAATAAGAATCTGCTGTCAGTGTATTGGATGCATAACCCTAAGGCCTGGCTCCCGAAAAGCCTCACATCGAACTGGTTTCACCAATGCTTTATCCCTCAGGTCAAAATTTATCTTGCGGAAAAGAGCCTTGAATTTAAAGTCCTTCTTTTGATGGATAATGCTGGTGGCCACGCAATTGATCTCGAATATGACGGTGTTCAAGTAGAGTTCCTGCCACGGAATACGACATGACTGAATCAGCCTATGGATCAAGGCGTTATTCGTGCGTTCAAGGCCCTCGACACACGAAATGCCCTGGCAAACTTGGTCGAATCCATGGATTCGGACAAAGAAATCTCATTGAAGACTTACTGGCATAACTACACGATTGCTACATGCCTTCAAAATCTTCAGAATGCAATCAAAGAGATGAAGCCGGCCACAATCAATGCCAGCTGGAAAAAATTGTGGCCCGAAGTCATCTACAACTACAAAGGATTCGCTCCTGACGATGTCCATAACTCGGCAGTTGCGAAAGCTGTGAAGTTGGCTGCATTTCTAGGAGGAGAAGGCTTTGAAGATATGACTCACAAAGATGTGAAGATATGACTCACAAAGACGTGAATGAACTGATCGACTGCCACTCGCAGCCTTTGACTGATGAAGTCCTTCTGCAATCTTCTCGATGCTGCCATGATTCCTTACAAGACCATCTTTGCACAAAAGAAGAAACCGCGACAGCAACTCCCCTTTACCATGTTCTTCTCTCCCAAAAAGCAACCGTAAAGCTGTCATTGGCTGCGGAATTATTTCCTCTGGAGTCTATACACGTCATCATTACCTCATTCACTGTAAGTTTACCTATCACGTTCATATAAATTTATGCTTACACACTGTTATTTATGAAGTAAAGGGTGGCTTTTTAACAGTGCAGGGAGGGTTTATAGTGTAAAGGTAAAAATAAATGTAAAGTAGCTATGTGTATGAGTATGTCACGTCATCATCACCTCATTTATGGAAAGTTTACCTATCACTTTCATATAAATTTACGCTTGCAGGCTGTTATTAATAAAGTAAAGGGTGGTTTTTTAACAGTGCAGGGAGTGTTTATACAGTAAAGGTAAAACTAAAAGTAAAATACCTATGTGTATAGGGCGATCCTACTTCGCGGATTTTCACCTATCGCGGCTGGTCCCGGACCCGAAACCCCGCAATAAACAAGGGATTACTGTATATATATATATATATATATATATATATATATATATATATATATATATATATATATATATATATATATATATATATATATATATATATATATATATATATATATATATATATATATATATATATATAGTGGTGACCCCAACCCATGAACTTGATCCGTTTCTATAACCTGTTCTTGGTTTGGATTGCTTGTGGGTTGGATTTTTATTTCCCATTTCAAAGCATGTAAATTCAATTAATCCGTTTCTGGTCACAATAAATATTCATTTGAAAATTTTTCTTGTTACAAAATAATTAAATTTAATACAGATTATATGTATATCATTTGTAAAAGGAAAATTACATCAATAATAGAAAGGCCCATCTACTCTACTAAAGTAAAACATGTACATATTCAGGTATACAGTATACACTAGTCGATACTTAGTATAAAATAGCAAAGTCTAATGCATAGAAAAGTTATCTCATTCTCCCACTAATAACAAATACAGTAGGTAAGAGTACATATTGTAGGTAAAATAAATATTTTAGGTAAGAAAAAATACTGTATTTACCTTTGTGGATGTTTGTTGCTGGTGTACATGGATGGTGGAAGAGGAGGGGGACTAATTTTTGGAAGGAGAGTCGACTTCCATATAAACATTAGGGAACTCTTCCGATACATTCTGCATTTCTGGTGTTTTCTTGCCATCACTTAACACACTGAACTTTCTTAGGAGCCATAATAAGGGCTATCTGAAAGGGAAAACAATGGAAAATAAAGCGAGAACTATGAACACCAATGCTGAACTGAGAGCGGGCGAGTGGGACACGTGGTCGCCTGTCCGACACATGAGTGTTTGTGGGTTGGGGCAAAATTTATTTGAAATTTTGTTTGTGGATACAGGCGTTTGTGGGTTGGGGTCACCACTGTATATATATATATATATATATATATATATATATATATATATATATAATATATATATATATATATATATATATATATATATATATATATATATATATATATATATATATATATATATATATATATATACACAGTGTTACCTCCCTTATTGCGGTAGTTCGGTTCCGGGACCCGGCGCGAACCAGGAAATCCGCGGAGTATGATCAGCCTATATGTACATAGATATTTTAATGTATTTTTACCTTTACACTGTATAAACCCTCCCTGTACTGTTAAAAAAACACCCTTTACATTATAAATAACAGTAAGCAACGTAATTTTTTATAAAAGTGATAGGAAAACTGACCGTGAATGAGGTGATGATGTCTTGACATACATAGGTACAGTATTTTACATAATTTTTACGTTTACGTAAAATAGCGGCGGACATCCACAAACTTTTTTCCTTCTTTCAAGATATCTAAGAGTTTCACTTTATCTACAATGGTTAACATTTTCCTTTGCTGCTTAGGCTCACTACAAGAAGCTTTAGAAGATGAAGGATGCTTGGGAGGCATTGCAAAGGTTAAAATATGCGAGTAAAAAATCACAAGCAAAACATATTAATAATAATAAGCACAACATGAATGGCGCACACGAGTGAGGCAAGACAATGGAAGATGGTGGAAGCCTTTGTCTGAAACGCTGATAGCGGTATCGTATTTTACATGTTGCAATACTGTTAGTATTTATGTTTTTTACTATTTTATTATTCTTAGGCTAAGAAATACTTTTTTTTATCAATAAAATCATGAAACTACTGGAAATATAAATATATATGCTAGCTCACGTAGCTGTGACCCCAATACATTGTACGCTATCGAACACAGGCAAAACATTTAATAAGCACAATGTGAACGGTGCACACGTGAGTTAGAGTCTTTGTCCAAAACGCTGATAGCGGTATCGTATTTTACATGTTGCAATACTGTTAGTATTTATGTTTTTTACTATTTTTTACTGTTTTATTATTCTTAGGCTAATAAATACGTTTTTTTTATCAATAAAATCATGAAACTACTGGAAATATAAATATATATGCTAGCTCACGTAGCTGCGACCCCAATACATTGTACACTATCGAACACTATTTCGCATGATGCAATACTGTGAGTTATACTGTACGTACATATATCATTCAGTTATTAGTACAATGTATATTAATTTACAATTCATTTACTTATTTCATGATTGTACAAAATCTATTGTATTTATTCATTGTAATTTGGACCAAATATTCTTTTTGTAAAGATTATACTGTCCTTTTCAAAAGAGGTGGTCAATAAACGTATCTATCTATCTATCTATCTAAATTTATGTTTTTAACTATTTTTTACTGTTTTATTATTCGTAGGCTGGGATATAATATTTTTTTTATCAATTAGATAATGAAATATGTTTTTTTTTTCAATAAAAAAAAATGAAAATACTGAGAATTTTTTTTTTTAATATTTTAATATTTTTGCATATGCCCATGAAATAAAATAATAATTTATCCAAAAAAACCCGCGATACAGTGAGAACGCGAACCAAGAAACGCGAGTAACCGGGGGAACACTGTATATATATATATATATATATATATATATATATATATATTATATATATATATATATATATATATATATATATATATATATATATATATATATATATATATATATATATATATATATACCTTATATTTCGGTGTATAAGTCGGCCTACAGATAAGTCGACCCAAAAATGAGAGTAATTTTTTATGATTTTTGCTAATATCTGAGGTATAGGTCGACCTCTAAAATGCAGAACTCGCCTACCGTAAATTATCGGCTAGCCTAAGCAGCAGTGTAAAAGTTGAAATACGAAACTCGCCTAAGTTATAGACTAGCCTAAGCAGCAGTGTAAAAGTTACCATATATAAAACACCGGGCATTAATTAAAGACTACCGGTATGTTATTACAAACGTTGTTCTACTTACAATATGAAATAATATATAAGGTAGTATTAATATAAATTTCTATAAAAATGACGAAATAGATTCATTTCTCCGCACGATCGTAACGTAAACAAAAGCGTGTTCATATGGGTGAATTATTCGAAACGTTCCAAGCAGCTGACAAGCTCATTATAGCAACTAACAGCCCCCGCCTTCTTCTTCCTCTTCTAAGCACAACTACCGTACTACCTCATCAAACAGCTTCTGTTGGTAGTTTACATACTCATATACTTTCACTTCGTTTTCTCTCTAATTCAGTCTGGTCCTAACTCTCCTACTAACCAGAGAAAATTCTTTAAATATTTTTTACACTTAAGCTACCCATGGAGCCGCCAACAAAACGCAGAAAATACGAAGCCAGTTTTAAACTAAAAGTCATCGAAGTTGCTAAGGCATCAAACAACTGTGCTGCAGCGAGAACTTTTGATGTGGATGAGAAGTTAGTAAGAGACTGGAGAAAGAATGAAGATTAGTTGAGAAACATGCCGAAACAGAAATGCGCGATGAGACGAGGAAACGTTTTTTGGCCAGAGTTGGAGGATCATGTTGCAAAGTGGGTACTTGAACTAAGACAGGATGGATTCATAGTAACACGAAATAAAATAAGATCACATGCATTAAAATGGGCAAAAGCCAACAAAGACCAAAGTAAGGACTTTAAAGCAACAGTTGGGTGGTGTAGTCGTTTCATGAATAGAAAGAACCTTGTGATATGCCAAAAAACGAAAATCGCTTAAAAGCTACCAAGAGACCTTGAACCTAAAGTTACCAGTTTTCATCGATTTGTCATTGGGATGAGGCAAAAACATCAATATCTTCTGTCATGTATCGGAAACATGGATGAGACCCCATTAAACTTTGATATGATGGGTGACAGAACTGTTGATACAAAAGGCACAAAAACCGTGCACGTTAGAGGTACAGGTCATGAAAAGACAAGGTTTACGGTCGTTTTATCTTGCATGGCTGACGGAACGAAACTGAAGCCCATGATAATTTTTAAGCGAAAAACTAAGCCTAAAATAAATTTTCCATCTGGAGTATTTGTTCACTTTCGTGAAAAAGGCTGGATGGATGAAAATGGCGTAAAATTGTGGATAGAAAACGTTTGGAACAGATGTCCGGGTGGAATAAGAAAGGAACGAAGTCTATTGGTTTGGGACATGTTTCGCAGCCACATAACAGAGAATTCTAAAGCCAGATTATCACGAACTAATACTGATATAGCAGTTATACCTGGTGGTTTGACCTCTTTACTCCAACCGTTAGACGTAAGTTTAAATAAACCATTTAAAGATAATGTGAGAGAGGAATGGAACAACTGGATGCTACATGGAGAAAAGTCATTCACAAAAGGTGGAGCTATGCGTGCTGCATCATTGGATGTTTTGTGTGAGTTTCTGATAAAGTCTTGGGGTAATGTGAAAACAGAAAGCATAGTAAAGTCATTCAAAAAATGCGGTATCTCTAATGCAATGGATGGCACCGAGGATGATCTGCTGTATGAGAGTGAAGATGAAGACGAAGCCGAAGTTGACTTACCAGATTCTGACTGGGACCCTTACGATGAAACTGTAAATGACAATTTATTTGATGAACTTTTTGCATCAGATGATGATGATTGTAGCAATTTTGAAGGTTTTTAAATGAATAAAACATATTGCATACTTTTTATTGTAATTTATTTTAGTGAGAAATAAAGATCTGATGTTATCCTAGATGTTGTTATTTAACATTTCTGTGGTTAAAAAAGGGTTGGTGTGAACGCACTTATACCGTAAATTGTTTTGTTTCGTCAGCGATCAGCTGATCGGAAATTTTACAAATGGCTGCATGATGTTTACATTGTTATGGTCTTTTATCTTTGATTAATAGCATTTTGTGGAATTTTAAGGTAATGGTAGCTCTATTACATTATTAGTGTCGAATCAGAATGTGAATTGATTAAAATACAAGTATTTACATTAGTAGCTACATGTATTTACATCGATAGTTACCGCACCGAGGCTGTCGTCGGTATTAGCCTAAGGTTAGGCCTGATTTCCTGCACCAATATGTCACAAGATTTCAAGGTTTGCTTTTTGTGATTGTTATATAAGTCGACCCTCAATTTTGGGCTGATTTTTGGGGGCTAAAACATCGACTTATACACCGAAATATACGGTATATATATATATATATATATATATATATATATATATATATATATATATATATATATATATATATATATATATATATATATATATATATATATATATATATATATATATATATACACAGTGTTCCCCCCCATACCGCAGTGGTTCGGTTCCGGGACCTGACACGAACCAGGAAATCCGCGGAGTAGGATCAGCCTATATGTACATAGATATTTTAATATATTTTTACGTTTACACTGTATAAACCCTCCCTGTACTATTAACAAACCACCCTTTACTTCATAAATAATAGCATGCAACGTAAATTTATATGAAAGTGATAGATAAAATTACGGTGAATGAAGTGGTTATTACATGACATACACATTTACAATTATTTTTAAGTTTACGTACTGTATAAACCCTCCCTGCACTTTTAAACAAAACATGAACTATCTCACGTAGGTGAGAGCTAGTGGAAATATAAATATATATGGTAGCTCACGTAGCTATCGGACACTACATATATCGCATGATGCAATACTGTGAGTTATACTGTACGTACGTATATCTAAATTTGTTTTTTACTGTTATATTATTCTTAGGCTAGGAAATACTTGTTTTATCAATAAAATAATGAAAATTTTAATATTCACTAGGTCACGTAGGTGAGAGCCTTTGCGTTTTCCGAAACACTGATACCGGTATCGTATTTTACGTGGTGCAATACTGTTTACTATTTTTTACTGTTTTCTTATTCTTAGGCTAAGAAATACATTTTTTATCAGTAAAATCATGAACTTACTGGAAATATAAATATATATGCTAGCTCACGTAGCTATCGGACACTATTTCGCATGATGCAATACTGTGAGTTATACTGTACGTACGTACGTATATCTAAATTTGTATATGCTAGCTCACGTAGCTATCGGACACTACATATATCGCATGATGCAATACTGTGAGTTATACTGTATGTACGTGTATCTAAATTTATGTTTTTTTTTACAATTTTTTACTATTTTATTATTCTTAGGCTAGGAAATACTTGTTTTATCAATAAAATAATGAAAATTTTAATATTCACTAGTTCACGTAGGTGAGAGCCTTTGTGTTTTCCGAAACACTGATACCGGTATCGTATCTTACGTGATGCAATACTGTTTACAATATTTTACTGTTTTATTATTCTTAGGCTAAGAAATAAGTTTTTTTATCAATAGAATCATGAAACTACTGGAAATATAAATATATATGCTAGCTCACGTAGCTGCGACCCCAATACATTGTACGCTATCGAACACTATTTCGCATGATGCAATACTGTGAGTTATACTGTACGTACGTATATCATTCAGTTATTAGTACAATGTATATTAATTTAAAATTCATTTACTTATTTGATGATTGTACAAAATCTATTGTATTTATTCATTGTAATTTGGACCAAATATTCCTTTTGTAAAGATTATACTTTTCAGAAGAGGCGGTCAGTAAACGTAACTATCTATCTATCTATCTAAATTTGTTTTTTACTATTTTTTACTGTTTTATTATTCGTAGGCTGGGAAATAAATTTTTTTATCAATTAGATAATGAAATTGTTTTTTATTTTCAATAAAAGAAATGAAAATACTGAAATTTTTTTTTTAATATTTTAATATTTTTGCATATACCCATAAAATAAAATAATAATTTATAAAAAAAGAAAAGCGATACACTGAGAACGCGAACCAAGAAACGCGAATAACCGGGGGAACACTGTATATATATATATATATATATATATATATATATATATATATATATATATATATATATATATATATATATATATATATATATATATATATATATACAGTAATCCCTCGCTATATCGCGGTTCACCTATCGAGAATTCAGTGCATCGCCCGTTGTTGTTGTTGTTTTTTTTTTTTTTAAATATTAAAAAAATAAACATTTTCAGTATTTTCATTATTTTATTGAAAACAAAAATTTTCAGTAGTTTATTGATACAAAAATGTATATCCAAGCCTAAGAATAATTTAATGGTAAGAAATAGTAAAAAAACATAAATTTGAACATGCAACTCGGTACCATAGAAAGTACGATACCGGTATCAGCGTTTTGGAAAATCCAATGGGTGTCACACCTACGTGAGCTAGCATATATTAAAATTTCCAGTAGCTTCATTATTTTATCCATAAAAAATTTATTTCTTAGCCTAAGAATAATAAAACAGTAAAAAACATAAATAATCGCAGTATTACACCATGTAAAATGCAATACCGGCATCAGCATTTCAGAAAACAAAAGGGTCGCACCTACGTGAGCTAGTACATATTGAAATTTTCATTATTTTATTGAGAAAACAAGTATTTCCTAGCCTAAGAGTAATAAAACAGTAAAAAATAGTAAAAAACCTAAATTTAAACATATACACTCACAGTATTGCACCATGTGAAATACTGTACGATAGCATACACTGTATTGGCGTCTTGGAAAATGCAAAGGCTTGCACCTACGTGAGATAGTTCATGGAATGCTATTGGCTGAAAGGGTGAGAGACGACGAATCACAGAATTTTTTTTCTGTATGTTCTGTATCATGGGGTCTGATTGGCGTTTTGATTGAAGTTTGGTTCTCCCATCATCTTCCATTGTATCGCCTCACTCGTTCAGTCTAACTGACATGTGCGCAGTTCGCGTTGTGCTTATTAATATGTTATGCTTCAGGGGTTGGGTTCTTTCGATAACAGTCTCCTATGCCTCAAAAGTCCCCTCTTTAGTTTCAAGCAGCTCTTGCAGATCTTCTTTAACGTGTGATTTACAAGAGATTTCCTCTACTGGGGGGAGCATCAGTATCATTTCCTTTGCCTTAAAAGACTCCTCTTTAATTTCAAGCGGATTCTGCAGATCTTTAATGTGTGATTTACAAGAGATTTACTCTACTCGGGGAGCATCAGTATCGTTTCCTTTGCCTCAACAGACTCCTCTTTAATTTCAAGCGGCTTTTGCAGATCTTCTTTAACGTGTGATTTACAAGAGATTTCCTCTACTGGGGGAGCATCAGTATTGTTTCCTTTGCCTTATCACTCTCCTCTTTAATTTCAAGCGGCTTCTGCATATCTTCTTTAATGTGTGATTTACAAAGAGATTTTCTCTACTGGGGGAACATTAGTGTCATTTTCACAGTTTTCAATGCCATCCACCTCCATCGTAGAAGGAGAAGGAACACAATTGGTTTCTGAAGACTGACCTGAACTGAGACCAGTTTGTGCAAAGTCCAAAGTATACTGTATTTCAAAACATCACTGATAGGATACTTGACCTCTCCACTTCCATATTATTCATAATGATCAAGGGTTATCCTATGTACTGTATATTCAATTCACTTCGTAACTGAGCCACGAGGAAATCGAAGAACCTGGCCTTACACTCGAACGTCTGGCAGCTCTGTAGGAACACGTGAAAGCACTCCAGCAACTCTCACGTGAACATGATGATAATATGGCTCGTTCGGTGACCTTCTGCAATCTTCTCGACGATGCCATGTCATTACCACCTTATTCACAGTAAGTTTACCTATCACTTTCATATCGATTTACGCTTGCACGCTGTTATTAATAAAGTAAAGGGTGGTTTGTTAACAGTACAGGGAGGGTTTGTACAGTAAACGTAAAAATAAATGTAAAATACTTATGTACATATAGGGTGATCCTACTTCGCGGAAATTCACCAATCGCGGTCGGTCCCGGAACCGAACCCCCGCTATAAACGAGATATCACTGTATATACACACCTAGTTCTCAGAATAACGCCTAGATAGGTTCTCAGAAGTGTCAGGTAAATGGAAAATCGCATGGAAAAACGAATTATTTTCCATGGGAAACAATTATAAAGGGCATAGATACGTTCCAAACCTTACATAGACACACCATGCCAAAGATATAAGATAAGTAAAAAGCATATTTTATTACTACATAGCAAAGCAGAAAGCCCTGTATCTATTTTTAGAGTATACAAAAGATATTCATATTCACTTTACAGCTAGAAATTAATATACATTACTATACTCTATTATGCAGTGGACAACAGTTATACAGTACACTGGGACATGCATGGTGGCAGTGAGCAAGTAAATTATGTGGTAGAAGAGGAGGAGGATGCAGGAGAACGAACCTCTATCTGAAAATGTATGCAAAGATAAAACAAGAATTATAAATAACCAAAGCAAGACTAAAAAACAAAAAACAAAAAATTAATTATGCAAAGCCTAAATCTACCATATGACAGATTAAAAAAACTTAATCTACATTCTCTAGAGAGGCACAGAGTTAGAGGGGATATGATTGAGGTGTATAAATGGTTTAAAGGGACTAACAAGGGTGATATTAATAAAGTTTTAAAAATTCATGATAAAACCAGAACTCGTAATGGGTAATGGATTTAATCTTGATAAATTTAGGTTCAGAAGGGAAATTGGTGAAAATTGGCTTGGTAATACCGTAGAGTATTCCTAGTGGGATAATAAATGCCAATACCTTAGACACCTTCAAATGTAGATTAGATAGACATATGACAGAGGTAGGGTGGTTGTATATATAATGTATAATGATGATGATCTTTTCTTATCGTAATCCTCTTTGTACTGGTGGAAGAAGCCTCCGTGGGTGCTTATTTACTATATTAATTTTTTTTTTTATATATATATATTTTTTTTGAATACAGTAAATAAGCGCCCACGGAGGCTTCTTCCACCAGTACAAAGAGGATTATGATAAGAAAAGATCATCATCATTATACATTATATATACACCCACCCTATTGGGTAGAATAGAATGTTGGAGGAGAGAGATCTTTAATTAACTCTTGTTCATTCAACCAAAACTACATTATTTATTGTAAAAATAATGGTTTAATTTCAAATCCGTAATAATAGTGATATTAATAATAATAATGATCTCCACAATCATCATCAAAGGAAAATTATTGTTAAAAATAATAATAATAATAATAATAAGATCTAAGGAGAATTTTTGGAATAGACATCATGAGAGTAATGCAGAGGTATATTAAAACTCAGCAGAAAGCTGGATATTCATTACACATCTTTTATAATCCCTTCACATCTAACAGGTCATTACACTCTCCATCTGTTTCTCTTTACAGCCTTAAAAGGCTGTTCTATTTTATCATTTTTTGGTCCATCCTGGTGTCACAATAATCTTTAAAAAAAAAAAAAAAAAAAAAAAAATGGGGGGGGGCGTTATTGCAATTTCGCGGATAAAAAAATCGCGTATGAAAGGAACAAGGTGTACTTTATAAATAACAGCAAGCAACGTAAATTTTTATGAATGTGATAGGAAAACTTACCGTGAATGAGGTGGTGATGACGTGACATACTCATATACATAGATATTTTACAATTATTTTTATGTTTACGTACTGTATAAACCCTCCCTGCACTGTTAAAAAAACACCCTTTACTTTATAAATAACAGCATGCAACGTAAATTTATATGAAAGTGATAGATAATATTACGGTGAATGAAGTGGTAATTGCTTGACATACTCATGTACATAGGTATTTTACAATTATTTTTACGTTTACGTACTGTATGAACCCTCCCTGCACTGTTAAAAAATCACCCGTTACTTTATAAATAACAGCATGCAACGTAAATTTATATGAAAGTTAGATAAAATGACTGTGCATGAAGTGGTAATTACATGACATACTCATGTACATAGGTATTTTACAATTATTTTTACGTTTACGTACTGTATAAACCCTCCCTGCACTGTTAAAAAAACACCCTTTACATTTTTTATCAATGAAATAATGAAATTTGTTTTTTCAATAAAAAATGAAAATACTGAACATTTTTATTTTTTCAACATTTTAATATTTTTGCATATACCCAAAAAATAAAATAATAATTTGCCAAAAAAAAAAAATAAGTGGTACAGTGAAAACGTAAACCAAGAAACGCAATCCAGCGGGGGATCACTGTATGTATATATATATATATATATATATATATATATATATATATATATATATATATATATATATATATATATATTTATATATATATATATACACACACAGTGTTACCCCAGTTATTCGCGCTTCCTGGTTCGCTTTCTCACTCTCGCGTTTTTTTTTTTTTTTTTTATTATTTTATTTCATGGGTATATGCAAAAATATTAAAATCTTAAAAAAAAAAAATTCTCAGTATTTTCATTTTTTTTTAATTGAAAAAAACATATTTCATTATCTAACTGATAAAAAAGAACTATTTCCCAGCCTACGAATAATAAAACAGTAAAAAATAGTAAAAAACATAAATGTAGATTGATAGATAGATAGATACGTTTATTGACCACCTCTTTTGAAAAGTACAGTATAATCTTTACAAAAGGAATATTTGGTCCAAATTACAGTGAATAAATACAATAGATTTTGTACAATCATCAAATAAGTAGATGAATTTTAAATTAATATACATTGTACTAATAACTGAATGATATACATACGTACAGTATAACTCACAGTATTGCATCATACGAAATAGTGTTCGATAGCGTACAATGTATTGGGGTCGCAGCTACGTGAGCTAGCGTATATATTTATATTTCTAGTAGTTTTATGATTTTATTGATAAAAAAAATTTATTTATTAGCCTAAGAATAATAAAACAGTAAAAAATAGTAAAAAACATAAATACTAATAGTATTGCAACATGTAAAATACGATACCGCTATCAGCGTTTTGGACAAAGACTCGTTCAGTCTAACTCACGTTTTGCATGTGTTCGACAGCGTACAATATATTGGCGTCGTAGCTACGTGAGCTAGCATATATATTTATATTTCCAGTAGTTTCATGATTTTATTGATAAAAAAAACTTATTTCTTAGCCTAAGAATAATATAACAGTAAAAAATAGTAAATAACATAAATACTAACAGTATTGCAACATGTAAAATACGATACTGCTATCAGCGTTTCGGACAAAGGCTTCCACCATCTTCCATTGTCTCGCCTCACTCGTGTGCGCCATTCATGTTGTGCTTATTATTATTAATATGTTTTGCTTGTGATTTTTTTACTCGCATATTTTAACCTTTGCAATGCCTCCCAAGCATCCTTCATCTTCTAAGGCTTCTTGTAGTGAGCCTAAGCGGCAAAGGAAAATGTTAACCATTGTAGATAAAGTGAAACTTAGATATGTTGAAAGAAGGAAAAAAGTTTGTGGATGTCGGCCGCTATTTTACGTAAACGTAAAAATTATTGTAAAATATATATCCTATTAATGTCAAGTCATCATCACCTCATTCATGGTAAGTTTTCCTATCACTTTCATAAAAAAAGTACGTTGCTTGCTGTTATTTATAATGTAAAGGGTGTTTTTTTAACAGTACATGGAGGGTTTATACAGTGTAAACGTAAAAATACATTAAAATATCTATGTACATACAGGCTGATCTTTACACCACGGATTCCCGGGTTCGCGCTGGGTCCTGGAACCGAACTACCGCGATAAGGGAGGTAACACTGTATATATATATATATATATATATATATATATATATATATATATATATATATATATATATATATATATATATATATATATATATATATATATATATATATATATATATAGTGGTGACCCCAACCCACAAACGCCTGTATCCACAAACAAAATTTCAAATAAATTTTGCCCCAACCCACAAAGTGATGCAACACTGTATTTCATTTAAGTTTCAACAATATACGTTATCTTTGTTACGAATTGTATAGTTCTCTTTTTCTCTCAGCTTACTTTGTTTACCTTTAGATTTCGTGCGGCACGTTTGATATGTAAAGAAGATAGAATAATGTTGAGAACCAAGGAATATTATTAATATATAGTATAATCTTGAAATTTAGATAAACCCCAAAATAAAGTAAGTAAATAAATATTTTATGAGTAAGATATTGTGCCTGAATAGTGATAAGCATCAGCTGATACGGAAGCAGCAAAATGTTTGCCAATAGGGGTTCGTTCTCCTGCATCCTCCTCCTCTTCTACTGCTTAATGTGATCGGATATTATGAAGATAATGGAAAAAAGCAATAAGAACAAACAGCAAACAAATTTTCGATAATGTCAGGGAATTAGCGTGCGAGGATGCATCAGCTGATACGGAGGCGGCAAAACGTTTACATCCTCGTGCTCACCGCCACCATGCACGTCCCAGTGTATGCTTGTTGCCCACCGCATAATAGAGTGCATTAATATGTTTACTGTTCAGTTAATATAAATAACTACAGGTCTTTCTGCTTTGTTATGTACTTATAAAATATGATTTACTTAGCTTATATCTTTGTCACAGTGTGTCTATGTAAGGTTGTGGAACGTATCTATGCCCTTTATCATTGTTTCCTATGGAAAATGACGTGTTTTTTCACGCAATTTTCCTTATACCCGTCACTTCTGAGAACCTGTCCAGGCGTTATTCTGAGAACTAGGTGTACTACTTCTAGAGGAGGCATTGAGGCTTTCTTAATTTCAATCTTATAATCTAGGGAAAAAACTCATGCTTAGTATTTTTTATCTTATTAGGAATTTTTCATATCCTTTTTATTTCATCTAAATTTTTCATATAAAAGAAAAGTGGGGAATTCTCAGTTCCCTCTGTTATGTTTTATTGTATGGGAAATGTCTCTCTCTCACTTACTTTTATCTTATTAGGAATTTTCCATATCCTTTTTTATTTCATCAAAATTTTTCATATAAAAGAAAAGTGGGGAATTTTCAGTTTCCTCTGTTATGTGTTATTCTATGGGAAATGTCTCTCTCTCACTTACTTTTATCTTATTAGGAATTTTCTATATCCTTTTCTTATTTCATCTAAATTTTTCACTTCTTTTGCGTTCCCACATTCCCTTTGTCCCCATATGGAGTCCCTCTTTTTGGGGTATCGCTAAGTACTGGGCCGACCCCAGGCCTTTTTCCGTCATCCCCTCACTTCTATGCTGTAAGATAGGTCTGGGTTGTAACAACGTATGACCCTCAACCCTACGTCGGGAGCCATCGGACATTGGAAGTGTGTCCCTCCTCCCCCGCGTTGATTCGACTTTGAGGCTGTCCTAACACCATTTTTCCTCTCACGACACCTAACCCTCACTTGTGGATCTCCCTCTCAAACTGAAATTCTGCAATTAGAATAGCCCAGAATAGATTCAAGACCTGGAAAACAGAGCCTAATGTCGCTATTATAAATACAGGAAAGACTAGATATCACCTCTGGGTACGAACAATGGCCATATGTAAGCACACAAAGGGGATACTGCGCTTCCCTTGTATCTACAAGCGCTTGCAAACTCTCCAAAGGGTAAAATGGAAAAAAATTTCGAAATTGCAGGTCGGAGCTGCCTGAAAATAGAGTAGTAGTTGTTAATATTTGTCTACACCATTTAGATCATTATTACAAGATACGTAGGACGTAGCTGAGTAACTGATAGAGCATATCTACAAGACATTAGTGCTATAAATACCAAAAAGAAGTCTTGAAATGCTGAGAAGGACACCCACCAAAGAAATGCTCTTATTAGCCGTGACTACAGTAACACAGTGGTAAGAATTCAAAATAAAAATGCTAATCATTGTGTTACTATTGAAAATATAATGAATATGATAATTAGCAAGAAGGACAATGAAGTGATAGCAACAACAGCAGCCATAATAAAAATACTAATAATAATTACAATAAATAAGAATAACAGTAATAATAAGTGATTATAGCATTTTGAGGCAAGAACAAAAGTTATGTACAGTAATTGCATTTCATAATAATGCTTACTTCAAATTAAATTCTTTTGGCCAGTTTCTTTTACTATTTTCGAATTCCTGCTGTCACAATATATAGTAGCATAACCACCAACCTCCCTGTTGCTCGCTATCTGTGGTAACTCAGCTTTCCTTAGAAGACAGTCAAAATATGTGGCAGACAACTCTCCATTACTATTCAATTCAAATTCTGTCTTATCAGTGTAACATTAATATGCAAAAACTCATAAAAAATAATGGAGCTAGGTCACTTTTATCATAAAGTTATTTATCAAAAAATTTAAAAATCAACAATCAAATTACTTATAGTCAACATATTATAAGAACTTGCCTTCATGCATTCGATTACTAATAGAAAAATATAGAGAACGTGTTTATACAGTAACTACCCTTCACGCTATATTCACTACTAGTAAGTCTTGCAAAGGTTTTTTTTTTTGTTAAACTTTCTGTTAAGCAAAATTTTGTTTACTAACTTTTTTTAAGAACACAAAAAATAATTTGGTATACAAATTAAGCTAAGGCAATTCATAAATTCATTCCTTTTCTGTTTAACATTGCAAAACCACTAGTGAAATGTACATACACATACTTTTTTCTTTTCTTTTTCTATAGATCAGAGGGTCGAGTTGAAGCGCACGCATACCATAAGTCAAACATACCTCCAACAGAATTTAAACAAAATACTACAAACTGTGTAATAATTACTGTCAATAAAATATGACACTCTTGGAAAGCTTAACAAGCACTGTTAATTAAAAATATTTCACTAAAAGTTGATATTTCAAGAGAATTCTTATTTTATTTATTTATTATTTATTTTATTTGTTTTTTTCAATCAGCAAAGTTAACGATTTGACGTGGAGGTTTTTATTATTCCATCTCACCGAGCGTCACCACTGACGTATTGGTTTTGTTTATCCCATCTAATGACACCACTGACGTAGGGCTTTTCCTCCTATGTATATAAACTTATAATTATGGTAGCGTGGTTTATTAGGTTATAAATATTAGTACCTGATGGGTACAAGGTAAGAATGGACAAGCAGTAGTTCCTTTACTTATATTTATTCTAGAGTACAACACATCCGACGCCTCAATGCCCCAATGCCCCCACCCTATGACTATCACAATCTATGATCTATTCGTGCCCCTGGCAAGGTTCTAACTAACTGTCCCTGCCCTGGGTGGCTCTTTAAATACCCCCAGGGGCAGGGCGTGGCTTAACATCCAATTCTCCAATGAAATCAGTCAGATCTAGTCCAGCTAATCAGCGCCAGGTTCAAAGTGGAATCCCACCTACTTCCGGGGAGGAGTTATTGGGCATCTCTCCTGGGCGTGTACCTGCGTACGAAACACCTGTTTATATTTCTTGAGGTTTAGGAAATGGCTAACTTCCTGTCCTTTCTTGCCCTTCTCAATGCCAGATCCTAAGTCTCACGGTTCCGGTCATATATCTCCTTGGCACTTTCTACAAACATTGTAATAAAATATCCGTGCCCTCGACCAACCGTTTCCGCTCAAGATCTGTTACAAGTTTCAGATTCTGGCTTCAGCATGGCGGAAGTCATACGACATCCCTCCCAACCAAAACTGAAATATCTCTTATTTCAGTCGAAGCATGGGCTAATTTTCCGGGAGCTCTTGGACATATCCTAGCTAACATTAGTTTACAATAGAAATGGGGCCGAATTATTTAAGCTATTTTCTCAGAATTCCTATACAAATTACACAAACATAACATATATAGAGTACTTTTACAGACAACTAGAGCATGCAGGGTCTATTTCCTTGTTGGAAATCTGAAATACAAACATATTCTTATATTTAAACAACATAATTCCAGTGTGAAACTAATATTGAACATTAATTAAGATCAAAAGGTCAGTTTAAATCAAAACATTAATTCATCTACTTCTCTCGTTTCTTTAAAAGACAAAATTGAGTTAATTACAGTAGGATTATGACTCATTTAGAACATTAGCAAACAATTGAGTAGAGTATTAGCATGTATAAACATGTAAAATGCAATAGACTATAACATCAACAGTAATTTCTATAAGAGACCTTACCTTCAGAAATTCTATTCCTATCATTATTAGGGGCATTGATTTGTCTTAAAATTAAGCCTTAAAAACTACTCCTGAAACAAAACATGTTTTACTTTCATATTATATTACTATTCAGAGACCAATGGATAGGACGACTTTTACTTTCTCTGTCTAGGACGACTTTTACTTTCTCTGTCTAGGACGACTTTCGTTCTCTCTGTCTAGGACGACTTTTACTTTCTCTGTCTAGGACGACTTTTACTTTCTCTGTCCAGGACGACTTTCGTTTTCTCTGTCTAGGACGACTTTTACTTTCTCTGTCTATGACGACTTTTACTTTCTCTGTCCAGGATGACTTTCGTTTTCTCTGTCCCTTGCTCATGAATTCTTGCTAGGTGCGATTCCCCGGTTTCCCTCGGGGATTCTTTCGCTTTCACTCCCTCGCCGTCCTCGCTGCAGGCCCAGGTTTGTTGCCATATCTCCGTTACTCGGTTAGGCAAAACAAAAAGGACAAGGACTGGGCCCCATCCCGCGAATCCTTCCAGCCCGGCTTTCTCGTCCCGCCCTCGGCCGATCTTGACTAAGACCACCACGCAGGAGACCTGCAACGTCACAGCGTTACTCTTCCTGTACGGTCCTCTCACACGTACCTTCGAAGTAGAACGCGGGATGAAAGTTTGAACCTATGTCACTACTACAGTTGTAAGAAAGGTTCCCTATGACTTCAGGGTACCAACAATGGCCATACGTTGGTAATCGAGGCTATACTTTGCCTCCCCTGCAACTGCCAGTGATTGCAATCTCTATTCAATGGGCATTAGGGACTTGTCTGACGGACAAAATCTAAAGACTTTTAGAACTTGCAGGTCGGGGCTGCCTAGGAATAGGGTGGTAATGGAAGGTATGTGTCTACACAACTAGATTATTATTCCAAGATACTTAGGACTTAGCAACTGCTACATAGCATTACTCTACTATAAATGTCAAAAAGAATAATCATTAAATGCTGAGAAAAGCCACTAAAGAAACATTCTTATTAGCGGTGGCTACAGTAACATCAAGTATGAATTCAGATAAAAGATACAAATCATCAAGTTACTGCTGATTTCCTTTCAAAATAATAATTAGCAACAGGCCATTGAGAGATAGCAACGATATCAGTCAACATAATAACATTACTAATAATCATGATCTAAAAATAAGAATAATAAACAATAAAAATAAATATACTAAATCAAAAATATCAATATATATACAATGGAGACTGATATTCAGAAGTAAGAACAGAGTTCTATACTTATATTTCATAGTGATGCTCATTCCAACACAGTCTCTTTTAATATTTAAATTCCTGCTGTCATAACCAATGTATATATATATAGCATAAGTGGCAACTTGCTGGCTCCACAATTTGTCAATGGGAGTTCTATCTATTCTCTAAACAGTTGCGACATGTGGCAAAAATTATTTATGCAAATGGCGGTACTACCGATGTCTTATCAGTATTTATGCAATAACAGCATGCAACAATCTATTGACTGCAATAAAATGTAGGCACAATTATCGCCTAGCTTCGCTGGAAAAAAACACACAAAAAAAATCAAAGACGGCAACGTTCTGTTAGCAGCAGGAGAGGCCTCTGTCAGTTTCAGAGTCGAGTGAAAGGTAGAAGAGAGAGAGAGAGAGAGAGAGACTGGGCGACCGTGAAATACGTTGCGGTTTCCAGTCTGTGTCAGCTGAGACGGGCCTCTTCCTTTTAACTTGTACTGAAAATAAAAAGTGTCGCAGAGTATCCCTAATAATAAAATAAATAAACAAATGAACGTGATCAAACGTTAGCAATGACTATCGATAGAGTCTTATGTTTATTGTCAGCGGCTATTCTCATTCCTGATTAACAAAAAAAACGAAGCAAAAAGAACTTAGTGTACAACTGCAAAACTGTCGAAGCATAAATCCATTCCTTTCTGTTTAATCTTGATATGGACTTTACTGTAACAGCATACACATCCTTGTCTATAATGACAATCTCTCTCTTTTCATGCTATAAATCAGAGGGTTAAGTCGAAGCACACACACACTGATGAAATTAAAGCAAAAGACCAAAATCATATGTGACAATATCTTTACTACGATCAACAAAAGCACAAATATCCTTTTCTTAACAACTTCTTAAAAAGGACTCAAGTGTCATTAATTTTAACTTTAAAACTCAGCAAATAATCTCTAATAATCTCAATTATCTCTAATTAGCCCGATTGTAATCTAAAATTCATGAAAATGCTAGGGATTAACCATGGTTATCTCTAGATAATCTTTTCAGAATCCTTTAAGTAAGATTTTAAAGATTTCTTCAATACAAAAAGAACTATAACAAAAACGGGTATCTAAGAATATAAAAAGTCTATCTCTGTGTATGCATTAATAAAAACAAAAAGTATATTTCATTATCAACAGTAAGGAATGCATTTTGCTTAAACTTCAAAATCTCGTACGGAGTTGTACATAAACAATTCAAACATAAAATATATATCTTCTTTTACTATCTCGAATTTGACTTATATCTGCTCTCTCAAATACGGGATACAGCTGTGTAACATTCTTGTTGTCATTTCGTGTCAGCTCTCACTCTTTCTTTATGACCAAGCCGAAATAATTTTGATAAAACATTATCATGGCTAAAACTCGCAAAGTTTTACTTTATCAATCTAACATATCTCTTCAGACAAATAATGTATATACTGCAGCTAGCAAAGAAAATAAAGAATCATTCATAGATTCACGTCCTTTATCACGTAACATCTATCTTGGAATCTCTCGGAAATCGAATAATAATCTCAATGGCGGAGTAGGGGACAAAACAAAAATAAAACAAACTCGGCATTTCAACCATATCTGGGCAGGTGGAGAATTACCTTCTCATCCATATCCCTCACTAGATATTGCAACAGCGCATCACCTCCCTTAAATACACTCTGATATGGCATGCAGAAGGACCTGGCGGAGCAGGGGAACGATCCTCGCAGACTCCCCAATCATGCTTCCTAACGGTGCTTTCCGCGATTTCACCCCCTAGAGCAACCCCCCATTATACCCCCAGTCATTCATACTCACTCGCTGTCACATTCGCTACATCACTTTCAAGACAGTCATCCCCGTTCTGTAAAATTCCCTTTTTATTTACAACATGTTGGTTTTCCTTTCCCGGTCTCTCTGAAGAAGAGTAAAGGTGAAATCTCGGCTGAGCCGTGCGGTCACAGACTTCCTCACCAGTCCTAGGTCCCATTCTAACGAACAAACAAACATTCTACTCCCTTGAAGCTACGTTTGGGTGACACTGAAAAACCTTCCCTATTCTAGGACAGCACAAACTACTCTAATTTACTCTTACTTTCACCTGCATAGCGTGAAATAAAAAAACTCATCTCTAACTAATATCACGAAATTTCTTATTCTTCAAAAAAAACATGCCACACACGTATCGTAATATTAATTCCCCATCATCATAACACAAAAAGAACGATCTGTCGTTTATGTCTTTCTCTCGCTAAAACATTACTCCCGCGGATAAAAACAAACAAAAAAAAGAAAAAAAACTTAAAAACAGGCGCAATCGTAACACTCTATTTCTTACGCTTTAAGAAATTTATATAACAATGATTTCACGTACATTAAATATCAAGGATCAGTACAATTACTACGGATTTACAATAACGAGGTTGGGAGATCGAATGGTCACTTCCGCATTCCTTTCTCGAAAACCACACGTGTTCTAAGTAAAACCTTAAAAGCAGATTCAAGTATATTACTCACTGTAATTCTTACACTTAAGAAATTAATATACTGTAACAGTGATTTCACGCGCATTAAATTTTTTCAATTAAAAATCGATACATTCGCGTTCTTAAAATTCAATCTAAGCATTAATACAAATAAATGGAACACACTTCCAACGCAAATTCTTTATATTACTCAAATTATAACAAAAACGGAGTTTATTACTGCTTATAGCTATTAGTACAAATTATCCATGTTAGTAATGGGTACAGAAATTCTACTTTTATCAACTTATTAAGCGCCACACCCCTTATAAGCGGGTTGGCTGAGTCAAAGCATAACTACAAGATAAAATGGCGGCGTCCACCGACCTCAATTTCTTTTACTAATTGTCCCATTACTCACTGGATACAGATCACAAGTACTTAGCTTATTTTAAGGAGGTGGTCCTGGAAAACTTCGTGGCAGAAGGCAAGGAAGGAGCGGGTTTTCCTTCTTCTCTTCGAGTAAAATCGTCGAATCGCCGTCTTCTTGGTCGGATCCGGCAACTTATACCTCTTGTAATGGGCATTTTCACTCAATGCTCCGGTCACACTTCGGCTTACTAAGAAATATCTTAGAAATAGTTCCTTCAAAGTTTTATAATATTCTCTATTTGACCACTCGTCACTTCTCATCCGCAGACCCAAGTATTTCAGGAAGTCGGTCGCGGGAATTATGGACGGACATTCGCGGTCTTTTATATTTGCGCCGTCGAGGTATAAAAGTGAATTCTTGACTCGAGGCGTCTTTACAACCAGGGCACAGGGTGGGGGCTGGGCCTGCTGCGTTCCCTGTCTCACCACGGGGTTCGGAGCGGCCAGCTGTTCGTCGATGTTTGAGGCGTCGGTTTCACTGTCGGCGTCGGCCAAGTTCCTTCTCGACGGAGCGGCGTCGGCAGGAGTTTGTAGGCGCCACACGTGCTCCTCCAGTTCGAGAATTCTCCGGTGTTTGGCCTCGTCACTCATTTCTTGAATTGGGAGATGTTGGATTTCTGCTTTTGCCGTTCTTATTTTCTTTTCTTTGCACTGGTTTCTTCTGATATGAGAGTCTCTTTGTATGTATTCCAGGCGTGATGATCGTACCGCACTGCCACCACTGACGTGGAGGTTTTTATTATTCCATCTCACCGAGCGTCACCACTGACGTATTGGTTTTGTTTATCCCATCTAATGACACCACTGACGTAGGGCTTTTCCTCCTACGTATATAAACTTATAATTATGGTAGCGTGGTTTATTAGGTTATAAATATTAGTACCTGATGGGTACAAGGTAAGAATGGACAAGCAGTAGTTCCTTTACTTATATTTATTCTAGAGTACAACACATCCGACGCCTCAATGCCCCAATGCCCCCACCCTATGACTATCACAATCTATGATCTATTCGTGCCCCTGGCAAGGTTCTAACTAACTGTCCCTGCCCTGGGTGGCTCTTTAAATACCCCCAGGGGCAGGGCGTGGCTTAACATCCAATTCTCCAATGAAATCAGTCAGATCTAGTCCAGCTAATCAGCGCCAGGTTCAAAGTGGAATCCCACCTACTTCCGGGGAGGAGTTATTGGGCATCTCTCCTGGGCGTGTACCTGCGTACGAAACACCTGTTTATATTTCTTGAGGTTTAGGAAATGGCTAACTTCCTGTCCTTTCTTGCCCTTCTCAATGCCAGATCCTAAGTCTCACGGTTCCGGTCATATATCTCCTTGGCACTTTCTACAAACATTGTAATAAAATATCCGTGCCCTCGACCAACCGTTTCCGCTCAAGATCTGTTACAAGTTTCAGATTCTGGCTTCAGCATGGCGGAAGTCATACGACAGATTATCCTTTCTTAAGTGATATAAAAGGAGTTTAAATATCATTATTTTAATTTACAGATTATCTAAATTAGCAAAATCGTAATTATAAACTTCAAGACAATGAATAATTAGTAACAATAATTATCTTTAGATAAGCTTCTCAAAATTGTTAATATCTTTATCTCTTCAAAATATTGCAATTATCATATGAAGACTACACCTAGTTCTCAGAATAACGCGGAGGTGGGTTCTCAAAAGTGATGGGTAAATGGAAAATCGCATGAAAAAACGAGTCATTTTCCATAGGAAACAATGATAAAGGGCATAGCTCGTTCCACAACCGTCCATAGACACACTATGCCAAAGATATAAGAAAAGTAAAACATATTTTATAAGTACATAACAAAGCAGAAAGACGTACAGTTATTTATATTAACATGCAAATAGTGTACTTTATAAAAGATATGCAGATTTACTGTGCAGTAAACGAATTAATGCACTCTATTATGTGGTTGGCAACAGGCTTACACTGGGATGTGCATGGTGGCCAGTGTTGCCAGATTAAGCGGATGTTTTTGTTTTCAAATGTATGGTACATTTTAAGATATATATTAATTACAAGATGGTAGTACTGTAATTTAAATAAAAATGTACTTCATCTTTAAGATACTTGAAATAACTTGCCAGCTTACATGTATATTTTTTATATTTATCATTTCTCTCATTCATATATTCTGGCAACACTGATGGTGGCGGTGAGGACGAGGATGCAAACGTTTTGTCACTTCTGTATCAGCTGATGAACCCTCGCGCGCTATTTCCCTGACGATATATCAAAAGTATGTTTCCTGTTTGTTCTTAATGCTTATTTTCTATTTTCTTTATAATATTCGATCGCATTAAGCGGCAGAAGAGGAGTAGGATGTGGGAGAATGAGCCTCTATCGGCAAACGTTTTGCTACTTCCGTATCAGCTGATGCACCCTCACACGCTATTTCCCTGACGATATTATATTGAAAATATGTTTGCTGTTTGTTCTTAATGCTTTTTTCAATTTTCTTCATATTATCCAATCGCATTAAGCGGTAGAAGAGGAGTAGGATGCGGGAGGACGAACCTCTATCGGCAAACGTTTTGCTACTTCTGTATCAGCTGATGCACCTTCATCACCCTCACACGCTATTTCCCTGATGATATTATATTGAAAATATGTTTGCTGTTTGTTCTTAATGCTTTTTTTCAATTTTCTTCATAATATCCGATTGCATTAAGCGGTAGAAGAGGAGTAGGATGCGGGAGAACGAACCTCTATCAGCAAACGTTTTGCTACTTCCGTATCAGCTGATCACCCTCACACGATATTTCCCTGACGATTTTATATTGAAAATATGTTTGCTGTTTGTTCTTAATGCTTTTTTCAAAACAAACAGCAAACAAATTTTCGATATAATATCGTCAGGGAAATAGCGTGCGTGGGTGCATCAGCTTTTACGATTGAATATTATGAAGAAAATTGAAAAAAAGCATTAAGAACAAACAGCAAGCAAACTTTCGATATAATATCGTCAGGGAAATAGCCTGTAGAGAATATATATATTTCATTTGGGTTTCCCTGATATACGTTTTCTTTGTAACGAATTGTATAGTTTTCTCTTTCTCTCAGCTGACTTTGTTTACGTTTAGATTTCGTGCAGCACGGTCGATATGTAAAAAAGATAGAATTTTGTTTAGAACCAAGGAATATTAATAATTCATACTATAATCTTGAAAACTAGATAAGCCCCAAATAGAATTAGTAAATAAATATTTTATGAGTAAAATATTGTGCCTGAATAGTGATAAGCATCAGCTAATACGGAAGCGGCAAAACGTTTGCCAATAGGGGTTCGTTCTCCCTCATCCTCCTCCTCTTCTCCCACTTAATGCGATCAATATTATGAAGATAATGGAAAAAAAGCATTAAGAACAAACAGCAAGCAAACTTTCGATATAATAACGTCAGGGAAATAGCGTGCGAGGGTGCATCAGCTGATACGGAGGCAGGAAAACGTTTGCATCCTCGTGCTCCCCGCCACCATGCATGTCCCAGTGTATGCCTGTTGCCCACCGCATAATAGAGTGCATTAACTTGTTTACTGTACAGTAAATCTGTATATCTTTTATACTGTACACTATTTGCATGTTAATATTAATACACCTTGTTCTTGGAATAATGCAAAGATAGGTTCTCAGAAGTGACGGGTAAATTGAAATTAGCGTAAAAAAAAAAAAAATTTGCATAGGAAACAATGATAAAGGGCATAGATACATTCCACAACCTTACATAGACACAGCATGCCAAAGATATAAGATAAGTAAAAACATATTTTATAAGTACATAACAAAGCAGAAAGCCCTGTATCTATTTTTAAGAGTATACAGTGTTCCTTCCATTATCGCGAGGGTTCAGTTCCGGGACCCGGCGCGAGACAGGAATATCGCAGAGTAGGATCAGCCTATATGTACATAGATATTTTAATTTATTTTTACGTTTACACTGTATAAACCCTCCCTGTACTGTTAACAAGCCATCCTTTACTTCATAAATAACAGCATGCAACGTAAATTTATATGAAAGTGATAGATAAAATTACGGTGAATGAAGTGGTAATTACATGTCATACTCATGTACATAGGTATTTTACAATTATTTTTACGTTTACGTACTGTATAAACCCTCCCTGCACTGTTAAAAAAAACACCCTTTGCTTTATAAATAACAGCAAGCAACTTAAATTTTTATGAAAGTGATAGGAAAACTAACCGTGAATGAGGTGATGATGACGTGACATACTCATGTACATAGGTATTTTACAATAATTTTTACGTTTACGTACTGTATAAACCCTCCCTGCACTGTTAAAAAAACACCCTTTACTTTATAAATAACAGCATGCAACGTAGGTGAGAGCCTTTTCGTTTTCCGAAACGCTGATAGCGGTATCGTATTGTACATGGTGCAATACTGTTAGTATTTATGTTTTTTATTATTTTTTGCTGTTTTATTATTCTTAGGCTCGGAAATACTTGTTTTATCAATAAAATAATGAAAATTTTAATATTCACTAGGTCGCGTAGGTGAGAGCCTTTGCGTTTTCCGAACGTGATACAGGTATCGTATTTTACATGGTGCAATACTGTTAGTACTGTATATATGTTTTTTACTATTTTTACTGTTTTATTATCCTTAGCCTAGGAAATACTTAGTTTTATCAATAAAATAATGAAAATTTTAAAATTCACTAGGTCACGTTGGTGAGAGCCTTTGTGTTTCCGAAACGCTGATACCGGTATCGTATTTTACGTGGTGCAATACTGTTAGTATTTATGTTTTTTACTATTTTTTACTGTTTTATTATTCTTAGGCTAAGACATACGTTTTTTTATCAATAAAATCATGAAACTACTGGAAATATAAATATATATGCTAGCTCACGTAGCTGCAACCCCAATACAATGTACGCTATCGGACACTATTTCGCATGATGCAATACGGTGAGTTATCCTGTACGTACGTATATCTAAATTTATGTTTTTTACTGTTTTATTATTCGTAGGCTGGGAAATAAAATTTTTTTTATCAATTAGATAATGAAATATGTTTTTTACAATAAAAAAAATGAAAATACTGAAAATTTTTATTTTTTTAATATTTTAATATTTTTGCATATACCCCCCAAAAAAATAATAATTTGCCAAAAAAAAAAAAAAAAAAACGTGGTACAGTGAAAACACGAGCCAAGAAACGCGATCCAGCGAAGGATCACTGTACAAAAGATATTGAGATTTACTGTACAGTAAGAAATTAACATAGGGTACTGTACTCTATTATGCGGTGGGCAACAGGCATACAGTACACTGGGACATGCATGGTGGCGGTGAGCACGAGGATGAAAACGTTTTGCTGCCTCCTTATCAGCTGATGCACACTCACACGCTATTTCCCTGACGATATTATATCGAAAGGTGTTTGCTGTTTGTTGTTAGTGCTTTTTTTAAAATTTTCTTCTTAATATTCGTTAACATTAAGTGGTAGAAGAGGAGGAGGATGCGGGAAAAAGAACCTCTATCGGCAAACGTTTTGCCGCTTCTGTATTTATTTACTCACTCTATTTGGGGTTTATCTAATTTTTAAGATTATAGTATAAATATTCCTTTGTTCTAAACATTATTCTATCTTCTTTACATATCGACCGTGTTGCACGAAATCTAAACATAAACAAAGTCAGCTGAGAGAAAAAGAAAACTATACAATTCGTTACAAAGAAAACGTATAGCGGGGAAAATTAAATGCAATACAACTTGTTCCTTTTTTCCACGTTTTTTTTAACCGCCAAATTGCAATAACGCCCCTCAAAAAAATAGTTAAAAAGTACGAAATTCGCGAATAACGCCCATGCAAAAAAATTCGAAACAAAAAATTCATTTTAGTAAAAAATCAACTGCCTCGGAGGCACTTTTCCGCTATCCTCCTCCTTTTCTGCTGCTTAATGCCATTGGATATTATGAACAAAATTGAAAACAATCATTAAGAACAAACAGCAAACATATTTTCAATATAACATCATCATGGAAATAGCGTGCGAGGGTGCATCAACTGATACGGAAGTAGCAAAACTTTTGGCGATAGAGGTTTATTCTCCCACATCCTCCTCTTCTACCGCTTAATGCGATCGAATATTACATAGTAAATTTTAAAAAAGCATTAAGAACAAACAGCAAACAAATTTTCGATATAATGTCGTGAGGGTAAGAGGGTGCGAGGATGCATCAGCTGATATGGAAGTGTGACAAAACGTTTGCCAATAGAAGTTCGTTCTCCCGCATCCTCCTCCTCTTCTACCGCTTAATGTAATCGGATATTATGAAGATAATGGAAAAAAAAGCCTTAAGAACAAACAGCAAACATACTTTCGATATAACATCATTAGGGAAATAGCGTGCGAGGGTGCATCAGCTGATATACATGTAAGCTGGTAAGGTATCTCAAGTATCTTAAAGATGAAGTACATTTTTATTTAAATTACAGTACTACCATCTTGTAAGTAATATATATCTTAAAATGTACCATACATTTGAAAATAAAAATATCCGCTTTATCTGGCAACACTGGCCACCATGCACGTCCCAGTGTAATCCTGTTGCCAACCGCATAATAGAGTGCATTAATTTGTTTACTGTACAGTAACTCAGTATATCCTATATACTGTACACTATTTGCATGTTAATATAAATAACTACAGGTCTTTCTGCTTTGTTATGTACTTATGAAATATGTTTTACTTATCTTATATGTTTGTTATAGTGTGTCTATGGATGGTTGTGGAGCGAGCTATGCCCTTTATCATTGTTTCCTATGGAAAATTACTAGTTTTTTCACGCGATTTTCCATTTACTCGTCACTTCTTAGAACCTATTTCCTCGTTAATCTGAGAAGTAGGTGTATATATATTCTCTACACGCTATTTCCATGACGATATTGTATCGAAAGTTTGTTTGCTGTTTGTTCTTAATGCTTTTTTTCAGTTTTCTTTGTAATCGATCACATTAAGCGGTAGAAGAGGAGGAGGATGCGGGAGAACGAACCTCTATTGGCAAACATTTTGCCACTTTCGTATCAGCTGATGCGCCCTCACACGCTATATCCCTGCCGATATTATTTCGAAAATTTGTTTGCTGTTTGTTCTTAATGCTTTTTTTTTTCAATTTTCTTCATAATATTTGATTGCATTAAGCGGTAGAAGAGGAGGAGGATGTGGGAGAACGAACCTCTATCCACAAACGTTTTGCCACTTGCGTATCAACTGATGCATCCTCGCACACTATTTCCTTGATGATATTGTGTCGGAAATTTGTTTGCTGTTTGTTCTTGATTCTTTTTTTCTATTATCTTCATAATATTCTATCACATTAAGCGGTAGAAGAGGAGAAGGATGGCGGAAAAGTGCCTCCGAGGCGGTCGATATTTTACTAAAATGAGAATGTTTTTTTTTTTCAAATTTTTTTGCATTGGCGTTATTCGCAAATTTCGTATTTTTTTACTATTATTTTTTAGGGGCATTATTGCAATTTCGCTGATGAAAAAAAAAATGCGGTAAAAGCGAGCATGGTGTAACTACAGGTCTTTCTGCTTTGTTATGTACATATGAAATATGTTTTACTTCTCTAATATCTTTGGTATAGTGTCTCTCTGGATGGTTGTGGAACGTATCTATGCCCATTATCATTGTTTCTTATGGAAAATGACTCTTTACTTTACGAGAAAATTGCAACACGCGGCACTTGTGAGAGCCTGTCTTCACATTATTCTAAGAACTAGGTATATATATATATATATATATATATATATATATATATATATATATATATATATATATGCCATATATATATATATATATATATATATATATATATATATATATATATATATATATATATTTTTTCCCATATATATATATATATATATATATATATATATATATATATATATATATATATATATATATATATATATATATATATATATATATATATGTTTTTTCCCATATATATATATATATATTATATATTAATATATATATATATATATATATATATATATATTATATATATATACCCTATATATATATATATATATATATATATATATATATATATATTATATATATGTTTTTTCCCATATATATATATATATATATATATATATATATATATATATATATATATATATATATATATATATATATATATATATATATATATATATATATATATATATATATATATATATATATAAACTTTAATATTTAATTTTTTAATTTTTTATTTTAAGGAAATAATGATGGTAGTTGGGTAAACTGTGTATTTTGTATTTATTTGCTCGTAATTTTCAGATTTAGTCAAGGGCCCCATTGTCATCGAAGGCAAAACAAAAATTGTCCATGATATTGCAGGAGATGCCAATCATGTTTTGGTGGTCAATAAGGATCGCATTACTGCTGGTGATGGTGCTAGAGCTCATGACCTTGAAGGCAAAGCTGCCATCTCAAATGCCACCAATGCAAAGGTCTTCTCTTTTCTCCAAGAAGCAGGTAGAGTATAGAGAAGTGCCTTTCATTTATTTTTTTACTTTTGATGGAGCACTGTAGATTAGCTAAGCTTGAGTTTTTACACTGTCCTCTATAGCTTGTATCCAGCACCAGCCTGTATCCTAGGACTATTTTTCAGGCAGTACTATATCAAGTTTTAATGTGTTTTCGAAGAGCGAGTTTTTTTTAGGAAATTTTACTTTCTCTGAGTTGGTTATGGTTATTGATATATCAAAAAAAATGTTGACTTCAGTAATTTTTTTTTTTTTAAAGATATTGCTCTATCATGGTTTTAACTCTACTAGTTATAAATTTGTTTTCCCATGCAGAAATTGACTTGGTGAATAAATTCTTATGAATGTTTCAAAAAAAAGTGTTCACATCTGAATTCCACCATGTTAACACTCTTCCTGGAGCAGTTTTGAATGTGTTTTGTGTTCATGAATCGGTAATGATATTGATTTAACATGTTTTGCCTTACAGGAATAAAAACATCATTTGTGAAACTCTGTAATGAGACTAGCTATGTGGCTCGCAAGTGTCATATGATTCCATTGGAGTGGGTTACACGTAGAGTAGCCACTGGTTCTTTCCTTAAAAGACACGTTGGTGTTAGTGAAGGGTATAGGTTCACTCCACCAAAATTGGAGACATTCTACAAGGTAAGGAAATTTGTGTCCATCCGCAGTTTTATCAAAACCATTTTTTACTTCAAAATTGATGACTTTGTTAGACCACAAATGTAATTATCCTTGATGTAAGGGAAATAGAATTCCACCTGAATATTACCAGCAGTGATATGATGTAACTAAAGGGAATATTTCTTGTGATGGGGGTTCAAATTCTCGCATATTCTTTGCATATAGTAAGACCTGTCTAAACAGATAGGGGAGTAGAAAGCTGGCTATAGCTTACTTCTTTAAAGGTTTTTCTCACTATAAATCAGCTGGAAGTTCATGCTTTGCAAGGCATGTTAAAATTGTGCTATATCAGTTGTATTACTATACTTTTGACCATCTTTCAGACTCGGTGAGATATAGTCTCATTTGAATAAAAACGTCTGAGAGTGATCAGTCACTTGACAGGAAAAAAACTTTAATTATAAGGACAACTGTATGGTCCAAACACTGGGGATGTAGATGTGCGGCAGTTTACCATTAAGAAAGTAGTTCTTTGGGCAGCCTGAGTTGAAAATTCATACCATGAATTACAGAGTGCTTTTACCAAAATTAATTCAAACTCCTGCCTATAATATCTAATATAAGGTAACCAAATAGTTGGTGATTATTTCTCAGTTTATTCCCGTTTCCACCCTTAAGTGAACCTGCTGTGTAGGTCCACAGCTAATGGCCCCAAGTACCCGGCATAGAGGGGTGCGAAGAATCTCCTTAACCTTATACCTCCCAATAGATCTGCCTCTTTCATTCTTCACTATTCTAACATTCGTGGGCTGAACTCTAATCTTTTGTCTTTGGAACAGCACTTGGGCTCTTTTCTCCCTAACCTCCTCCTCCTATCTGAAACCCAGCTGCCTATACATGCTTCCACTGACCCATTCCAAATCTCTCCCTATAATCTGTGTACTCGTTTTCTTTCCAAAGGTTGGGCCTGTGCCTACTGCAACACTAACACTCCTGTTGCGAGGCTCATGGACCTTGAATCTCCTCACTTTGATGTTCTCTGGCTAAAAGTCTATCTCTCCACTATCACTATTTTTCTTTGCTTCTGCTACTGTTCTCCAAACTCCACCGAGTTTGTGTCTTTCTTTGAATATCTGTCCTCATGCCATGAGTCCTTGCTATCTTCTCACTGACATACCATAGTTCTCTACATTGGAGACTTCAATGTTCACCACAGTGAGTGGCTTCAATCTTCTCACACTGATGTGGGAGGAAGTGAGGCCCTTGCTTTCTCTATTACTCACGATCTGGAGCAAATTATCAAACATCCTACTAGTGTTCCTGATCGTCACGAACATGCAGCAAACACTCTTGACCTATTTTTTACTTCTAACCCTTCAAACTACTCTTATTCTGTGCTTTCCCCTCTTGGTAAATCTGACCACTCTATGATCTCAATCTTTTCCATTTTTGCTCCCCCTCCAGCAATCCCTCCTACTCAGCACCTCCTTTGGCACTTTGAGTTTACCCAACATGAAAATTTGCATAACTCCCTCTTTGACTTCCTTTGGGATGACTACTGCTTTCGGTCCTGCAAGCCCACTCAGGTAGCTCTAAAAGTTGCCAAGCTCATGTCTGCGGCAATGGAGGCGTACATCCCTCTTATACAAAAACTTTCTCTCCCTCTAAACCTTGGTTTGACCGTGCCTGCTCCATAGCTATCCAGGCCAGGAATTGTGCACACCGATCTTACCAAGCCTCTCCTTCCGATTTAACTCGCTCTGCTGTTATTGTAGCTACGAATCGCTGTACTGCTCAGATTTGAAATGTCGTATAGATGAATACCCCAACAGAAATTGTAATGCTCTGTTCCACAGTATGCCACCAATGTCGTATAGATATTCTCTACACAAACAGGCCAAAGCTACAGCATGTGAGGTGATAATAGATATGCAAAGATACTTAACACTTAGTTTATTTAGAAACTACATGATTCTTCTAAGCCTCAATGCCCCCATCCCCTTAATGTAAATGTTAATTTTATATAAATGCCCACAAGACTCTGACTGCTCGACTGCTTCTTACTTGCTCAGTCGTGGGTTGACTCTTTTGTATCACAAAGATGGCAGGGCGTGGTATCCTTGAGCACACCTCCACCAATAGGCTTCCAGAGAAGGGGAGTACAATCAATTGCCTATAGTGTGAGGGGCGTGCCTAAAGGAACGCCAGTTTGGTACAAGGAACACTGTAACATAAGTGCCTATATGTATACTTTCTACCTACACATCTTTCCCGAGTATACACATATGTATGAGCAATGTATAGTTTATTGTGGAGGCTGGCTATCGATCCTTGTGTAAACAACACGGAAATGTGAAATACTATTGGACTAAAGCTATAACTCTCTCATCTCTGTGAAAACGTTTATTACCTCCATCGATCAGGGAGACAGAGGTGTGAGAGGCCAATGGGATGGGCTACAAATCTGTCATCTCTTTGTAAACACACACCTTGCCCTCTCACTACAATTTACAAAGAGCTTTTGTCTAACTTACCCACACAGGACACCACCTAGGTAATGTCACGTTACGTCACTCCCTACCACCAATTTCTGAAATGCCCTATTTCAGGTGAAGCATGACATATTTTAAAGATTTCTTACATATGTTAATTATAATTATAATTATTTTAGACGTAAACAGGGTATAATTATCTAATAAGATGACTTCTCTATATGACATAAAGTTTTCCATAATTATCTAAATAGATTGCTTCTCTGTATTACATATCAAAGTTTCACCTAACTATCTAAATAGATTACTTCTCTGTATTACATATCAAAATTTCACAGAATTTTCTAAATAGATTACTTCTCCGTATTACATATCAAAGTTTCGCATAATTATCTAAATAGATTACTTCTCTGTAATACATATCAAAATTTCCCTATGCTCCTTAATACATACTAAAGTTTCCTGAAAATGATTTCATTGTCAAGGGTACACTCAGTATGTATAGAACATGTGATTTCTAAAAAAGACAAACAAAAGAAAAATGTTTTCACAACAAGCATTTTAATACAAGAATTTTTTTTTTAAATAAAAATTATCAAAATTAAGTATTCACAATTTTATTATATAGTTATTAATGACTGACAAAATGACTATTAGTTATTGCAGTAAAGAGAAATTAAACATTTTTATCTAAAAAATAACTGTTCACTAATACACTTTAATAGTAAAGAGAAAATAGAAAATGGTTATAATACCCAATTAATATAAAATACAGTTCGTAAGTGACAAATATTTAAAAATACTCATCAAGGAAAAAACGATTATTATAGTACTAAATCAAAATACAAGCACTGTTTATATATGACAATTATCTGATAATGCTCATAATTGAATTAATGACACTTACTACATTAATCGTATGGTAACTAGTTTTCTCTTGCATCTATATACTATTTCTAGGGGAGGCATTGAGGCTTTCTTAACTTAAATCTTAAAATCTAGAAAAAAAAGAAAAAGAACTCAGGCTTGGTAGCTGAAAAAGAACAAGAAGTTTGCTGTTGGGAATTTTCAGTTTCCCTGTTATTATCCACTGGGACATGTCTCTCTCTCTCACTTCCCTTTATCTTAGTAGGGATTTTTCATCTCCCTTTTGCATTCCATCTAAAATCTTTCAAAAAAGAAAAGTGGGGAATTTTCAGGTTCTTCATATGTTTCAGTGTATGTGAAATGTATATGTTTTTCTTACTTTTATCTAATTAGGATTTTTTCATCTTTTGCAATCCCAAATTCCCCTTGTCCCCATATGTAGTCCCTCTTTTTGGGGGTATCGCTAGGTACTTGACCGACCCCATGCCTTTTGCCGTCATCCCCTCACTTCTACGCTGCAAGATAGGTTCGGATTGTGACCACATACCGCTAATCCTGCTGTTGGAGACCGGCCGGACAACAGAAGAGCGCCGATATATCTTTCATGTGCCTCTTCCGCCCACGTTTTACGAATCCCGAGGTGGTCATATGACCATTTTTCCTCTCACGATACCTAACCCCCGGAGGTGGATCTCCCTCTCAAACTCAAATTCTGCAATTACAATAGCCTGGAGTAGATTCTAGGGCCGGAAAACAGGGCCTAATGTTGCTATTATAAATACAGGAAAGACTAGATATCACCTTTGGGTACAAACAGTGGCCATATGTAAGCACACAAAGGGGATACTGCACATCCCCTGTGTTACACCTCCTGTGTAAGTAGGTATATTAATCAATAGGTATGTACTAACATTTTTCTTTTGTTAATTTCTATTTTATCTTCTAGGTTCATAAAGCAGTAAAAACCAGATTTTTGGGACTTTTCTTCTTGGTTTATTTAGCAAGTCAACAAATGAATGAATGAAAGAAAGTCCAAAATTTTAGGCCATTCCTGAAGTTTAAGAATATCCTGCAAACAGACTAAATACAAGACGAACACAGAATAGACCTGAGATTTAATAACTTAGGTAGCAGAGGGAGAAGAAATCCCTTTGAAGGACATCGCTGGTGACCAGGAGGGACCTGCAGCTGATGCCAAGAAGAAATGAAGCTGGGCAAAGGGAACTCTTACCAGACAGATGACTGCTATCGACAAGTTAGCTGGTGATGCCAAGAACCTTTTTAAAGTAAAGGAGAAGATGGATGCTTACTCTGAGTATATTACTGTATTTGAAGCAGCTGAACTTGAGCTTCTTGAGTTATTGCAGGACGAAGATCAGCTGCAAGAGGCCAAAGTATATAAAATGGAGGTTATACTCGGCATATGGATTTGCAAAACGCCTTATTTAACTGGATAGCTTCACAGGAAGAGGAAGTTTTGACAAGAGCCAAGAGGATAATGAGTTTTTAGATGATGATATACCAATAAATACTGTGCCAGAGAAACAATTGGCATTCAAAGAAATTTTAGATACTTGCCTGGAAGCAAAGAACAAGGACTTAGAAGAAGAAATTAAAGAATTATCAAGAGCACAATAGCTTGAAATGCAGAACCGACAGCTATTATTGCAGAAGGAAAAACAATTATTTGAGTTAAAAAGGGCAAAATTGGAGAGTGAACTGATGCTTAAGAGGGAAAAACAGAGATAGATGGAGGAACTCAACAAGTTGAAGGAAGAAGTTAATTCTGATGAAACTAAAGAACACAAGCTGCAAACTGAAGGGTTTGGTCCCATCTCACATGTAACCATACCTATGAATACACCGGGATGCCCAGAAGTGACCAGTGAAATCCCAACATTTGAAAGTACACCTATAGAACACCTGAGAAAATCCTCAAGAGTATCAGTGGACCCCTCTAATGTTGAAATAGAAGATTCAGAAAAGAAAGCTGCATCTATTTTAGTAGACGCCTTAAGCCAGTGTTGGATCTGCCACGAACACAGCAACAGTCTATAGTAGAATCTCTGCAAGTACCTAGAGGAGAAATTCATCCATTTATTAGTGGTGATTCTTTGGAGCATTGGCCATTCATAAGGTTATTTAAGAATACCATAGGGTGTTTGTCAATCCCAGCGGCTCAAAAACTGGCATGCTTAGGAGAGTACTGTAAAGGAAAGGCATCTTGTGCTCTGAAGAGTACTTATTATAAGAGTCCTGAAGAATGCTATATAAGAGCTTTAGAAATTTTAGAAGAAAGATTTGGAAACCCTTATAATTTTGCATGTGAATGGGAAAGAAAAGTTATCAATAGACCATATGTGAAGAAGAAGATGTGAAGGGATCAGCTGATCTGAGAGAATATACTGATGAGCTCACTTGCTGTCTTGAGTCCCTTAAGGAAATGAACTCTATCAATCAGCTAGCAAGTGGAGACAATATGCTTAAGATAGTGGAAAGTTTACCTTATTATCTGCAGACAAAATGGGTAAAATTTAATCATGAAATTCGCTCCAAGTATAGAAGAGGACCAGAAATTACAGAGCTTGTCAAGTTCATTTGTGATATTGCTGACGAGGCTTCAGATCCAGTCTTTGGAAAATTAATTAGTAAGAATCAGACGAAGGAAAAAGGTAAGAATCAGATGAACAGAGCTCTGAAGAGACAGGCTGAAAGTTTTGCTGTCAATACTTCTGTAGCTGAGGATACATTTAGACCAGAGAGCAGGAAGTGGACAGGTGGTAAGTGTCCTTGTTGTGGACAAGCACATTATATAATATCTTGTTCACAATTTAAGGCTATGAAAGTAAAGGACTGTTGGAATCTTTTAAAATCTAAGGGTCTGTGTGTGAATTGTTTTTCTCAGGGACACATTGCTAAAGATTAAGAAATTTTATCTGTAATGTTGAAGGCTGTGGAAGGAAACACAGCAAGTATCTTTATCTCCCAATTAAGAAAGCAGATGATGTTGCTAATATACAGGAAGCACCAACACACACTCCTACATCAGAATCACAGATGCCAGTACCAGCAACACAGTTTACTGACTACACACCACTGAATACTATTATGACTCCCAGAGTGAGTAACTTCGCCTTTTGACAAGGTGGTAGACTTGCTCTTCCTATAGTGCCAGCAAGAGTCAGATGTTTGGATACGAATATTATTATTGATACATATGCACTGTTGGATCCAGGAACAAATACTACATATTGCACAGAAGAATTAAGTGAAAAGATAGGAACCAGAGGTGTGACTCATCAGTTGGAACTCACTACTATTGCACAGACAAAAATGCCTATTAATTCAACTGTTACTACTCTTCTTGTATCTGATCTTGATGACACACATGAACCATTTTGTATACAAGAAGTAGCTGTTATTCCAACAATGAATTTAGACTTGTCAGGCTTGTCAAGTCAACTTGATATTGAATGGTGGTCACACCTGAAGAACCTAAGGTTACCTGAGTTGGAGGTAGATCAGGTTCACCTGCTAGTAGGGCAGGATTGTGCTGATCTCTTGATACCAGATGAAGTAAAAATGGGACAACCAGGTGAGCCATTTGCCATTCACACACCATTAGGCTGGGCCATTGACGGTCCTATTGACCCTTTTAAGCCCACAGCGAGATCTTCTCATTTTGTACACACTACTTCAATGATGGAGAAGTACTTGTTTAAGTTATGGCACCTGGAAGGAGTCAACTGTGAAACACCAGGTAAGTCTCAGAGTGACTTAAAAGTTTTAGAAGTCTAGGATAAGAAACAGTCTTTATTAAATGGTCACTATACTTTGAATATTCCTTTTAAGGCAGAAAGACCTTACCTACCTGACAACCGTACTATGGCTGAACGATGCTCACAGATATTGGGAAAGCGATCAGATAAAGATAAGAATCTGGAAGAGAGGATTTTGTTTCACAAAGTTTATTTCTAACTCGCCAGAGTTAATGACCAGCATACCTAGAGACAGATGAGGAAGATCATTCTCTACCCTGGATGTCAGCATGGAAAAGCTGCCCACAGTGTGTGCACTTGGTGTGCTGTGGGACATTGAGTCTGTTTCAGATTTGACGTGTAGGTAAGAGATAAACCAAAAACAAAAAGGAGTACTTAGCACACTCAACACAGTGTATGATCCCTTAGGATATGTGAGTTCATTTGTGCAACAGGCAAGAAGGCTATTTCAGCAATTGTGCAGGCTGGAAAAAGGATGGGATGAGTCCTTGCCAAGGGACCTGGAGGAACAATGGGCCCGGTGGCTGAATGACTTGCCTATTATTGGGGCGTTCAGAATTCCTCAATGTGTTGTACGAAAGAACAAAATTGTAAGGACAGCCCAGTTACATCATATTTGTAATGCTTCAGATTATGGTTATGGGGCTGTTTCATATTTATTGACTGTTTTTGAGGATCAAACTATCCCTGTTTATCTCATGATGGCAAAGTCTAGACTTGCATCTTTAAAGGGTTCCACCATTCCACGTTTAGAGTTGGCTGGAGCACTAAAAGCAGTTAGATTAGACATACCTGTACTTCTACGAGAAGAGTTGGAAATAATAATAGAAGAATCTATTTTTTAGAACAGATAGCACTATTGTGTTATGGGATTTACAGAGTACAGCAAAGAAGTTTCAAACTTAAGCTGCCAATAGAGTGGCAAAGATGTTGGATCATACCACACCTACACAGTGGAGATATGTATCCACTACTGAGAATCCTGGAGGCGATGCATCCAGAGGGATTACAACATGTGAACTTGTTAGTGATGAACGTTGGATAAAGGGACCTAGTTTTCTATATCAAAATAGAAGTTATTGGCCCAGGCAGCCTTCATTCAACTGTGAAGAATTAGAAAGGATAGCTGAGTAAAGCCATCCCCAGTAGTGTATGCCTTTAATACTCAAGATGATCATACAAGTAGACTCCTGAGTCATTACTCCTCATGGCATAGACCGAAGGAAACGGTTGCTTAATTTCAAAGATTACGTCCAATACTTAGAAAGAAACCATATAAAAGGAAAGTCACATGGAAGTTAAATCCTCCTGGAGCCTCTCACATGGGTGGTGTCTGGGAGAGGCATATTAGAACCATAAGATCTGTGTTGGCAGGGGTGATGAAAAAACAAGTAATGGATGACGAAACCTTTGTAACTTTGCTGACCATTGTTGAGGGTATTATAAATGGTAGGCCTATCACCAAGTAATCTGATGATCCTAGAGATGAAAGACCTTTGACACCCATTTACCTGGTGATGCTGAGAGGAGGTGCTTTGTTACCCCCTGGGAAGTTTGATCAAATGGATGCATATCGGCGCCGATGGAAACAGTCGCAATATTTAGCAGATGTTATTTTGCTTAGGTGGTTCCGGGAGTACCTACCCACCTTACAAGAGTGCAAAAAATGGTAGAAAACATATTCTAATCTTAAGATAGGAGATTTAATGCTTCTGAAGCAAGACAATGCTCCTAGAAATCAATGGTCACTAGCACTAGCGACTAGGGGACATAAGAGTGATGATGGGTCAGTATGTTGTGTAAATGTGAGAACAGCAACAGGTACATATGAGAGGCCCAATACTAAAATTTATGTGCTGTAAATTGCTGCCATGGATGAAAATTTGAAATAGAGGTGTATTATAAAATTTTATATATATATTTTTTGTAATTAATATGTTTAATTATTTTGTAACCTATACAGTACTTTGGTATGGATGGTTTTGTGAGTTGATGCTGAACTTTGCAACCCAGTTGTTACATAGTGTATGATGCACTATCCCAGTAAGTGCCTTGGGACCGGGATGTAACACCTGGTAACATTTAAGAAATCTAATTTGGCACTCCTCCTTATTGTGCAGGTTGCCATCTGGTGACAGCAAAAAAGAAAGAAGAAATGGCCAGTATTGTAAACAATCACCTCATGTATTGTTTTCATGTGTTACATTTGAATTGTTTTTTATATGTTTTGTACACATGAGAGCAAGAAAATTTTGGACCTTTCTTTCATTCATTCATTTGTTGACTTGCTAAATAAACCAAGAAGAAAAGTCCCAAATATCTGGTTTTTACTGCTTTATGAACCTAGAAGATAAAATAGAAATTAACACAACGAATATATTAGTACATACCAATTGATTAATATACTACTTACACAGGAGGTGTAACACCCTGTATCTGCAAGCGCTTGCAATCTCTCCAAGGGAATAAACTTCGAAATTGCAGGTCGGGGCTGCCTGAAAATAGGGCGGTAGTTGTAAGTATGTGTCTACACCATTAGATCATTATTCCAAGATACTTAGGACATAGCTGAGTAACTGATAGATCATCTCTACGTGACATTAGTATGCTATAGATATCAAAAAGAAAAGTCTTATGAAATGCTGAGAACAGCCACTAAAGAAACACGCTTATTAACAGTGACCACAGTAACACAATGGTATGAATTCAAAAACAAAAATGCTAATAATTGTGTTACTACTGATAATACTATGAAAATAATAATTAGCAAGCAGGACAACGGAGTGATAGCAACAACAACAGCCAAACTAATGATGATAATAATAATAATAATAAATTAAGAATTTACAGTAAATATATGTGATACTAGCATTTTAAGGCAAGACCTAAGCTCTGTACTTATATTTCATCATAATGCTAATTTTAAATTAATTTCTTTTGGTCAGTTTGTCGTATTAGTTTTTTCTTAATACTATAATAACTTGAAGTTGTAGAGTTATATCTCACCAGAATACACCAATGTCATATTATTGTTCTTGATTAATTGAACTGGTAGCGTGGTAGGTGATAACAGCTTTGCATCGTCTGATTTATATTTGTTTATTTAGTTCTAAACTTATTCTACACCTCAAAGCTCCCCGTCCCCTTAAGATGAAGTCTAATATCTTATTCGTGCCCTGGAAATATTCTAACTGATTCTCCAACTCTCACTGCCTCTTTACTTTCTTGTATGACCAAGATGGCAGGGCATGGTAGGCTTTGACAGCTTTGTCAATATGCTTCAAGAGAAAAGGGAGTGCGCTCCATTTTGTGAATTGTCAGGGCGTGGCTATCAAGAAGGCCAATTGGATACAAGGAGGGCCTATATGTGTATTTTCACAGTGTACGTACATGCGCACATGTAGATACTGGTTTTCTGTTCTCGTGGGAATGAGTTGAACTTTGTGAGAATTTTGACCTCTATTGGCAACTGGCAGCTATGTGTTAAAGGCCTATGGGTTGAAGCATATATCTCTTTGTCGTTTCTCTGTAAACACATCCTGCTCAGGAACCCACCACTGGGAAATATCAGGTATGCCACTTGACTCCCCTGACACCACGTGGGCTATGTTACATTTATACAGTACTTCTTATATACAGTACTTTTGTTTAGAACCAAGGAATATTAATATTACTGTACTATAATCTTGAAAATTAGATAAAGCCTAAATAGAGTGATTAAATAAATATTTTATGAGTGAGATATTGTGCCTGAATAGTGATAAGCATCAGCTGATACGGAAGTGGCAATACGTTTGCCGATAGAGGTTCGTTCTCCCGCATCCTTCTCCTCTTCTACCACTTAATGCGATAAAATATTATGAAGAAAATTGAAAAAAATGATTAAGAACAAACAGCAAACAAACTTTCAATATAATTTCGTCCGGGAAATAGCATGCGAGGGTGCATCAGCTGATACGGAGGCGGCAAAACGTTTGCATCCTCGTGCTCACCGCCACCATGCACGTCCCAGTGTATGCCTGTTGCCCACCGTATAATAGAGTGCATTAATTTGTTTACTGTACAGTAAATCTGTATATCTTTTATACTGTTCACTATTTGCATGTTCATATAAATAAATACAGGTCTTTCTGCTTTGTTATGTACTTAAAAATTATGTTTTACTTATCTTATATCTTTGGTATAGTGTGTTTATGGATGGTTGTGGAATGTATCTATGCCCATTATCATTGTTTCTTATGGAAAATGACCCGTTTAATTACACGAAAATCACGATACGCAGCACTCCTGAGGACCTATCTCCGCGTTATTATAAGAACTAGGTGTACTAATAAAAATATAGAGGAAGGGTTTATCTCACTTTTACAATACTCTTATTTGGCAAAACAAATGGGCCAATTCAGATTAAGGGACAATCACCTTATCTCTGGAATCTGTATCGTTTAAAAAAAACATCGAATTTCCTAAAATTCACTCAATTCTTACCCTAATCCTATGAAGTAACACATTTGCTAAGCAGAATAATGCCAGAAACACAAATTTAATTTCATAAATCCCCTCTTTATTAAAGGACTAATACCCCGAATAGCTGAGAAAAGAAAAAATTAATAATAATAGCTGAACGCCTAACTCTTGAGCATAATTCCTAAAGAATTGCTGAATCGCTTACTGATAAGTAATTTCTGAACATACAAATAACATAGCTCGCTCTCTCTTGCTCTTTCTCTCTCTCACTCACTCTTCACTCATGGGCCCTGTGTCTCTCTCTCTCGGAGAGAACTTGAGCTAATTTATTTTAATAAAATAGGAAATTTTTATCATCGCTGTAGGGGCGTTTTTATGACCTGCCTTCCTGCCTAAATATACAAAGAAAAAAAAAACAATAACTACCCTGCACTTTATGTTCACAACTAGTAATTCTTGCGAATGGCTCATTTGTTATTTAAAAAAATAAATAAAAAAAATAATTTAGTATACAAATTAAGAGACGGCAAAGCATAAATCCATTCTTTTTCTGTTTAACATTGCAAAAATACTAGTGAAATACACATACTTGCCTAGTATGGCAGTCTTTTGTATTTTTTTCTTTTCTTTTTTCAATAAATCGGAGGATCGAGGCGAAGCACACACTTGCCATAAGTCAAACATACCTCCGCTGGAATTTAAACAAAATACTACAAATACATTTAATAATTACTGTTAATAAAATATGAAACTCTTGGAAGCTTAACAAGCATTGTTAAAGGATCATTGTATATATATATATATATATATATATATATATATATATATATATATATATATATATATATATATATATATATATATATATATATATATATATATATACAGTAATCCCTCGCTATTTCGCGATTCACCTATTGCAAAGTCAGTGCATCGCGGATTTTTGTTTTATAAAAAAGAAAAAAAAAATTTTTTTTTCTTTTTTTAAAGATTATAGTGACACCAGGACGGGCTAAAAAAATTATAAAATAAAACTGGCTTTATCAGGATGTAAAGAGAAACAGAGATGGAAAGTGTAATGACCTGTCAGATGTGAAGGGATTATAAATGATGTGTTATGAATATCCAGTTCTCTGCTGGGTATTAATATACCTCTGCATTACTTTCATGATGTCTATTCCAATAATTCTCCTTAGATCTTATTATTATTAGTATTATTATTATTATTGGAGACTAATTTTCCTTTGATGATGATTGTGGAGATTATTATTATTTTTATTATTATTAAGGGCTCATCATTGTTTGTACATCTGTTGGTTTATTTACTTTAATAACTAGTTGGCTGGGACAAAGAGTGTGTGGGGGGGTTGGGTAGAATAGAATGCTGGAGAGAGAGCGCGAGAGAACCCCCCCCCCCTTTTTTTTTTTTTTTTTTTTTTTTTTTTTTTTTTTTTTTTTTTTGATGGGATAGGATAGGAGGGGAAAAAAGGGGAGGGAATTAAGGATATAAGGTAATTGGAGGGAAAAGCACGAAAATTCAATAAAGGAATAGAAAAAAGAGAGGGGCAGACCCTCTTGCTAAGTTGTTATCTTTAATTAACTCTTGTTCATTCAACCCAAGCTACATTATTTATTGTAAGAATAATGGCTTATTTACAAATTTGTAATAATAATAATGATAATAATATTAATAATGTTAATAATAATAATAATAATATTAATCTCCACAATCATCATCAAAGGAAAATTATTGTTGCCAATAATAATAATAATTATAATAATAATAATATTAATAATAACTAATAATAATAATAATATCTAAGGAGAATTTTTGGAATAGACAGCATGAATGTAATGCAGAGGTATATTAAAGCCCACCAGAGAATTGGATATTCATTACACATCTTTTATAATTCCTTCACATCTGACAGGTCATTACATCTCTGTTTCTCTTTACAGCCTAATAAAGGCTGTTTTATTTTATCATTTTTTGGCCTGTCCTAGTGTCATAATCATCTGAAAATTTATTTATTTAATTTTATTTATTTTTTTTTTAAGGTGTTCCTACTTCGCGGAGATTCACCTATCGCGGCCGGTCCCAGAACTGAACCCCCGCGATAAATTAGGGGTTAGTGTATATATATATATATATATATATAATATATATATATATATATATATATATATATATATATATATATATATATCCATACAGTAACCCCTCGTTTATTGCGGGGATTTGGCTTCGGGACCGGCCGCGATAGGTGAATTTCCGCAAAGTAGGAACTCCTTAAAAAAAAAATATATAATTTTTTTTTTTTTTTTAAGATGATTATGACACCAGGACGGGCCAAAAATTATAAAATAAAACAGCCTTTATCAGGCTGTAAAGAGAAACAGAGATGGAGAGTGTAATGACCTGTCAGATGTGAATGGATTATAGAAGATGTGTAATGAATATCCAAAATTCTGCTGGGTTTTAATATACCTTTGCATTACTTTCTTCATGTCTATTCCAAAAATTCTGCTTTGATCTTTTTATTATTATTATTATTATTATAATTATTATATTTAACAATAATTTTCCTTTGATGATGATTGTGGAGATTATTATTATTATTATTACGAATTTGTAATTAAACCATTAGTTTTGCAATAAAATAATGTTGTTTTGGTTGAAGTGAACAAGAGTTAATTAAAGATTTTTTCTCTCTCTCTCTCTCTCTCTCGTCTCTCTCTCTCTCTCTCTCTCTCTCTCTCTCTCTCTCTCTCTCTCTCTCTCTCTCTCTCTCTCTCTCTCTCTCTCTCTCTCTCTCTCTCTCTCTCCTCTCTCTCTCTCTCTCTCTCTCTCTCTCTCTCTCTCTCTCTCTCTCTCTCTCTCTCTCTCTCTCTCTCTCTCTCTCTCTCTCTCTCTCTCTCTCTCTCTCTCTCTCTCTCCTCTCTCTCTCTCTCTCTCTCTCTCTCTCTCTCTCTCTCTCTCTCTCTCTCTCTCTCTCTCTCTCTCTCTCTCTCTCTCTCTCTCTCTCTCTCTCTCTCTCTCTCTCTCTCTCTCTCTCTCTCTCGTCTCTCTCTCTCTCTCCAACATTCTATTCTACCTAACCCCCCACACTCTCTTTGTCCCAGCCAACTAGGGAGGGGCACTGTACACAATTATTAAAGTAAATAAACCAGCAGATGTACGAACAATGATAATCTCCACAATCATCATCAAAGGAAAATTATTGTCGCCAATAATAATAATAATAATATTAATAATAATGAGATATAAGGAGAATTATTGGAATAGACATCATGAAAATAATGCAGACATTTATTAAAACCCAGCAGAGAGCTGGATATTCATTACACATCTTTTATAATCCCTTCACATCTGACAGGTCATTACACTCTCCATCTCTGTTTCTCCTTGCAGCCTGATAAAGACTGTTTTATTTTATAATTTTTTTGCTCCTCCTTGTGTCACAATAATCTTTATTTTATTTTTTATTTATTTATTTATTTTTTCCAAAAAAATTTGCGATGCACTGAAATAGCAAGGGATTACTATATACTATATATATATATATATATATATATATATATATATATATATATATATATATATATATATATATATATATATATATATATATATATATATATATATATATAATATATATATATATATATATATATATATATATACATACAGCAGTCCTATTTTCTTCATTTTTTTTGCTTTTCTTTTAGCTTTCTCGTTTGCTATTTTGTTATTTTGTATATATATTGAGTTAAATGTAAAGTCTAAATCCCGTGATAACATATCTTGGTTAGCAAGTCAGTTTATCAGTTAGGAAGAATATATAACAGAAACAGGTGGGTGCCACCTCGAACACAAATTCGAATTTTCCTTCAGGTTTGACTTTTGTTTTTCTTTTTCTTTTTATACTTAAATTACCATGGTCAAGTTTTTAAGTTAAGATGTGTGTTACCAGAAAGGAGACAAACTGAGTCACTAAATAGCACTTATATGGAGATATAAAAATTCTGTGTGAAGGTAAATTAGAAGTTTTTCTCTTTTCTTTTTTTTTTTCCTCTTTCTCGTCTTCTTTCTATATTCTGTGAGAGGGAGAACATAAAAATGAAGCCATCTCTGTCCCAAACCTCTCCCACCCATGGGTCGGGAGAAGGGGTAGTCATCAGAGGACTTAAACAGAGAATCAAGAAGTTAGAGGAAATGGTTACAAGCCTTGATGATAAAATTCGGAATATGGATGGAGAAATGAAAGAGAACGAAACACTCAGAGAACAAATAAGATCTTTGGAGGAAGCAAATAAAGCACAAGGGCAGGAGAGAAAGGAACTAGAAAAAAGAATAAAGAAGCTGGAAGGGGAAAAGAGTCAACTAGAATCTAGAATTTCTAAACAAGAAGATAAAAACAAACAGCTAAATGACAACCTAAAGGAATTAGATGTTAGTTCACTGCTATCTTCTGAGAGAGACGAGATTGCTGCTTGGAATGTTCAGATTAAGGAAAACATTGAACAGTTCAGAAAAGAGTTCCAGGAGCTGAATATGGAAAATGATGCCATGAAAACGTCCTTTGCTGATGCACTAAAGGGGAATGTGGCAGTAAAAGAGGCTGTAAAGGTGGTGGCACTGGAAAACATACAAACAGTTGACTATAAAGAGACAGTAATCGAAAAAATGAAAGACGTTGTGATGGAAAGGGCAAACCCACTCATCAGACAGGCACTTGATAAGGAGAAGACAGTGGTAATCTCAGGCATAAGTGAATCCCAGGAGCCAACATGGCAGGGGAGACTTGAAGAAAATAAAGCTAACGTTGTAGACCTGATAAGAAAGCTTGGAGTAGTATGTGGTCCTGAGGATATTGTAAACATACACCAACTAGGTAAATATTCGAGGAAGGAAAGCCGAGACCAACAAAAGTAACCTTTGAGAGAGGGGAGACATGTAGGGAAATATTGTTGAGAAAAAAAAGTCTAAAAGACCTTCAAGAATGCAAAGAAGTGTTCATTAGACGATACAGAACACAGGAAGAGATGGGAAAGATCAAAAACTTGTTGCAAGAGGCAAGAAGGTTAAATGATGAAAGAAATGAAGAAGAGAAGAAAAATTTTCGTTACGGAATACTTCCAGACAAAGGGGAGATAAAGAAGATAATGACAGAAGATCAGGGGATGGGGCCTCATTAAGATTGTTATACACAAATGCTGATGGATTAGCTGGTAAGGCAGTAGAATTAAAAGATAGGATTCACAACAGTAAGGCAGATATAGTAGCAATTACAGAGACTAAGTTGAGTGAGGACATAAACAGTGTCACAGTTTTTCCTAAGGGCTTCAGAATACTAAGGGTCGAAAGATCTGAGAGGACTGGTGGAGGGATAGCACTGCTCATAAGTGAGAGGATTCAAGTTGAAGAAATAAACTTGGCTATAGAAAGTGAGTTCAGGGAATTTCTTGTTGCTCGCATAAATACTGGGTCAGAGAGCATTATAATAACTGTTGTATACAACCCACCAAGGAACCAAAATAGGCTTGAAATTTATGAGGAAAGTCATATAGGTACGATTGAAGTCATAAACTCAGTTGTTAACATGGCGCGGGAGAAAAAATGTAGGATTTTGATTATGGGAGACTTTAATCATAAAGAGATAGATTGGATAAATCTTGACCCACACAGTGGTGAGGACTCCTTTGGGGCAAGATTCCTAGATTGCGTACAAGGGAATTTCCTACACCAACATGTAATGGAACCAACAAGAGCCAGGGGTGGGGATGAGCCATCACTACTTGATCTGGTGTTCACAGATAATGTGTTGGATATTGAAAATATTGAGTATGAACCACCAATTGGAAAGAGTGACCACTGTGTGTTGTTGATGGAGTATATCATTGAAGACATTCTTCCTGAGAGTAGAGGCACTGAGGACATGAGGAGGAACTATCAGAAAGGAGATTACATCAAAATGAATGAGCTTTTTGCAGTTATTGACTGGAGAACCTTATTTTACAACAAATCTGTACAAGAAATGTATGACATCTTTTGTGAGAAATATGGGAAGATAGTAGATTGCTGCATACCTGTCACCAAAGTAGGTGTAATTCATGCCAGAGAGAAATGGTTCGATAATGGGTGTAAAAGAGCTAAGGAGTGGAGAGACAAATGCTGGAAAAGGTATAGGAGGAGAAAAAACATAAATGCCTGGCAAACCTACAAAAGAGCAAGAAATGACTACCTAAGTAAAAGGAGAGAGGCAGAGAAAGATTATGAGAGGGACATCACCAGGAAGGCTAAAGAAAATCCCAAGCTTTTCCACAGCTTTATCAGAGGAAAACTGAAGGTAAAAGAACAGGTTTTAAGGCTAAAGAGAGCGGATGGAAGCATCACTGAGACGGACGAAGAGATCTGCAAAGAATTGAGCAAGGAGTTTCAGTCAGTATTTACAGTAGAAAATACCCCACCCCCTCAGATTGCAGTGATAGAAGCTCAAGGGCCGGTATTAGAGAACATCAACCTTACAGCCACAGAGGTATGCAAAGCGCTGATGGATTTAGATGTTCATAAAGCTACAGGTCCTGATGACATATCCCCTCATGTGCTTAAAAAATGCGCAAACACAATATCAGTGGCACTAAGTATCATATTTAAGGAGTCATTGGAGTCGGGGGAGATTCCAAGATGCTGGAAACAAGCAAGTGTGATACCTATCTTCAAAAAGGGAAGGAGGGATACGGCTCTGAACTATAGACCAGTTTCCTTGACCAGCATAGTTTGCAAACTTATGGAGAAACTACTAAGGAAACATATCTCTCTTCACTTGGAATCCTTCAACTTTTTGTCAGTGAGGCAACATGGCTTCAGAGAAGGAAGATCAACAGTAACAAACTTATTAGAATTTTATGATGAGGTAAGCCAAATCTTACAGGAAAGAGAGGGCTGGGCAGATTGCATATTCCTAGACTTCCAGAAAGCGTTTGACACTGTTCCACATGGGAGACTTATTAGGAAGCTGCAATCAATGGCTAGAATAGGTGGAAATGTCTTGGAATGGATAAAAACTTACTTAGAAGGAAGGGAACAGAGGGTTAGAGTAAGACACTCAGTGTCTGAATGGAGAAGAGTTAGTAGTGGAGTTCCACAGGGTTCAGTTTTAGGGCCACTTTTGTTCCTTGTATATGTAAATGACCTACCAAAGTCTGTAAATTCATTCATGAATATGTTTGCAGATGATGCAAAGATTGTGAAGAAAGTAAAAAACGAGAACAATGGTAGAGAACTTCAGGAGGATCTAAATAATCTGCATGAGTGGTCAGAAAAGTGGCTAATGAAATTCAATACCTCAAAATGTAAGGTAATGAGAATGGGTACAAGTGCAAGAAGGCCCAAGCTTGACTACTCGGTGGCTGGAGTACAACTTCAAGAGACAGAAAATGAGAGAGATCTAGGAGTAAACATACTGGCAGATTTGTCTCCAGAAATACATATAAATGGCATAGTAAGGGCAGCATATGCATTCTTATCAAATGTAAGGGTAGCCTTCAGGCACATGGACAAGGAAATGTTCAGAAATATTTATGTAACCTATGTGAGGCCAAAACTCGAATATGCAGCCCCCTTTTGGAATCCGCACTTGAAAAAGCACATAGCTAAGCTTGAAAAAGTTCAAAGACATGCCACGAAACTGGTGCCAGAAATACGCAATCTCGGTTATGATGAGAGGCTGAGGGAATTAGACTTGCCATCACTCGAAGCTAGAAGAGTAAGGGGGGATATGGTGACAGTCTTTAAATTCCTTCATGGTTATGATAGAGTGGATAGGGATCGATATTTCGTTATGGCTGGCTCTAGAACTAGAGGTCATAGTTTGAAGCTTCGGAAGAAAACTTGTTTGCAGGATGTAAGGAAATACTTTTTCAGTGTAAGAGTAGTTGATAATTGGAATTCGCTAAGCGAGGAGGTAGTTAATGCTACCTCAATCCATAGTTTTAAGGACAGGTATGATAAGTATCACTAAGTCTAAAAATGGAACCGATTAGGAGACGGGAAGATACGAGCTTTGGGCTCTTTCCCGTAAACACAATTAGGTAATCACAATTAGGTAATCACATACATACATACATACATACATACATACATACATACATACATACATACATACATACATACATACATACATACATACATATATATATATATATATATATATATATATATATATATATATATATATATATATATATATATATATATATATATACACACAGTGTTGCCTCACTTATCGCGGTAGTTCGGTTCCGGGACCCGGCGCAAACCAGGAAATCCGCGAAGTAGGATCAGCCTATATGTACATAGATATTTTAATATATTTTTACGTTTACTCTGTATAAACTGTCCCTGTACTGTTAACATACCACCCTTTACTTCATAGATAACAGCATGCAAGCGTAAATTTATATGAAAGTGATAGGAAAACTTACCGTGAATGTGATGATGACGTGACATACTTACTCATTTACAATTATTTTTTCGTTTACGTACTGTATAAACCCTCTCTGCACTGTTAAAAAAACACCCTTAACATTATAGATAACAGCAAGCAACGTAAATTTTTATGAAAGTGATAGGAAAACTTACCGTGAATGTGATGATGACGTGACACAAAATCATTTACAATTATTTTTTCGTTTACGTACTGTATAAACCCTCCCTGCACTGTTAAAAAAACACCCTTTACATTATAAATAACAGCAAGCAACGTAAATTTTTATAAAAGTGATAGATAAAATTACGGTGAATGAGGTGATGATGACGTGACATACATACTCATTTACAATTATTTTTTCGTTTACGTACTGTATAAACCCTCCCTGCACTGTTAAAAAAACACCCTTTACATTATAAATAACAGCAAGCAACGTAAATTTTTGTGAAAGTGATAGGAAAACTTACCGTGAATGTGATGATGATGACGTGACATACATACTCATTTACAATTATTTTTTCGTTTACGTACTGTATAAACCCTCTCTGCACTGTTAAAAAAACACCCTTTACATTATAAATAACAGCAAGCAACGTAAATTTTTATGAAAGTGATAGATAAAATTACGGTGAATGAGGTGATGATGACGTGACATACATACTCATTTACATTTATTTTTTCGTTTACGTACTGTATAAACCCTCCCTGAACTGTTAAAAAAACACCCTTTTCATTATAAATAACAGCAAGCAACGTAAATTTTTATGAAAGTGATAGATAAAATTACGGTTAATGAGGTGATGATGACGTGACACACACTCATTTACAATTATTTTTTCGTTTACGAACTGTATAAACCCTCCCTGCACTGTTAAAAAAAACACCCTTTACATTATAAATAACAGCACGCAACGTAAGTTTTTATGGAAGTGATAGATAAAATTACGGTGAATGAGGTGATGATGACGTGACACATACTCATTTACAATTATTTTTTAATTTATGAACTGTATAAACCCTCCCTGCACTGTTAAAAAAACACCCTTTACATTATAAATAACAGCACGCAACGTAAATTTTTATGAAAGTGATAGATAAAATTATGATGAATGAGGTGATGATGACGTGACACATACTCATTTACAATTATTTTTTGTGTACAAACTGTATAAACCCTCCCTGCACTGTTAAAAAAAACACCCTTTACATTATAAATAACAGCAAGCAACGTAAATTTACATTTCCAATAAAAAAATTAAAATACTGAAATTTTTTTTTTTCAATATTTTATTATTTTTGCGTATACCCATAAAATAAAATAATAATTTATCCAAATAAAAAACTGCGATAGAGTGAGAACGCGAACCAAGAAACGCGAATAACCGGGGTAACACTATATATATATATATATATATATATATATATATATATATATATATATATATATATATATATATATATATATATATATATATACACATTGTTCCTTCAGTTATGGCGAAGGTTTGGTTCCGGGACCCGGCGCGAGACAGGAAAATCGCGGAGTAGGATAAGCCTATATGTACATAGATATTTTAATTTATTTTTACGTTTACACCGTATAAACCATAAACCCTCCCTGTACTATTAACAAACCACCCTTTACTTTATAAATAACAGCATGCAAGCGTAAATTTATATGACATACTCATGTACATAGGTATTTTACAATTATTTTTACGTTTACTGTATAAACCCTCCCTGCACTGTTAAAAAACCACCCTTTACTTTATAAATAACAGCATGCAACGTAAATTTATATGTACGTGATAGGAAAACTTACCGTGAATGAGGTGGTAATAAGTTTGTAGATGCCAGAGGAAATTATTCCGCAGCCAATAACAGCTTTACGGCTGTTATTCATTGAGGCCATAATAGCGGCCGACATCTGTTAACCTTTTTCCTTCTTTCAACATATCTAAGAGTTTCACCTTATCTGTTATGGTTAACATTTTCCTTTGCTGCTGAGGCTCACTACAAGAAGCCTTAGAAGATGAAAGATGCTTGGGAGGCATTGCAAAGGTTAAAATATGCGAGTAAAAAAATCACAAGTAAAACGTATTAATAAGCACAACGTGAACGGCGCACACGTGAGTTAGACTTAACGAGTGAGGGGAGACAATTGAAGATGGTGCAAGCCTTTGTCCGAAACGCTGATAGCGGTATCGTATTTTACATGTTGCAATACTTTTAGTATTTATGTTTTTTACTATTTTTTACTGTTTTATTATTCTTAGGCTAAGAAATATGTTTTTTTTATCAATAAAATCATGAAACTACTGGAAATTTTAATATATATGCTAGCTCACGTAGGTGCGACCCCAATACATTGTACGCTATCGGACACTATTTCACATGATGCAATACTGTGAGTTATATATCTAAATTTATGTTTTTTACTATTTAATACTGTGAGTTATTTATCTAAATTTATGTTTTTTATATTTAATACTGTGAGTTATATATATAAATTTGTCTTTTACTATTTTTTACTGTTTTATTACTCTTAGGCTAGGAAATACTTGTTTTATCAATAAAATAATGAAAATTTCAGTATGTACTATCTTTCGTAGGTTCGACCCTTTTCGTTTTCCGAAACGCTGATACCGGTATCGTATTTTACATGGTGCAATGCTGTTAGTATTTATGTTTTTTACTATTTTTTACTGTTTTATTATTCTTAGGCTAAGAAATACGTTTTTTTTTTCAATAAAATCATGAAACTTCTGGAAATTTTAATATATATGCTCGCTCACTTAGCTGCGACCCCAATACATTGTACGCTATTGGACACTATTTCACATGATGCAATACTGTGAGTTATACTGTATATCTAAATTTATGTTTATTACTGTTTTATTATTCGTAGGCTGGGAAATAAGTTTTTTTTATCAATTAGATAATGAAATATGTTTATTTCAATAAAAATATGAAAATACTGAAAATTTTTATATTTTTAATATTTTAATATTTTTGCATATACCCCCCCCCCAAAAAAGTGCCAAAATAAATCGTGGTACAGTGAAATCGTGAGCCAAGAAACGCAATACAGCGAAGGATCACTGTATATATATATATATATATATATATATATATATATATATATATATATATATATATATATATATATATATATATATATATATATATATGTTAGTAATCCCTCGTTTATCGCAGGGGTTCGGTTCCAGGACCGACCGCGATAGGTGCATTTCCGCGAAGTAGGATCACCCTATATGTACATAGGTATTTTACATTTATTTTTACGTTGACTGTATAAACCCTCCCTGTACTGTTAAAAAACCACCCTTTACTTTATTAAAAGCAGCGTGCAAGCATAAATTTAAATTTTTTTTTATATGAAAGTGATAGATAAACTTATGTGAAAGAACCATATTATCATCATGTCCTTGTGAGCGTTGTTGGAGTGCTGTCACGTGTTCATACAGGGCTGCCAGACGTTCGAGTGTAAGGCCAGCGTCTTCGATATCTTTGTGGCTCATTTTCGAAGTGAATTAAATATACAGTACGTTGGAAAAATCTAGATAAATTATGAAAAATATTGAAGTGGAGAGGCCAAGTATCCTATCAGTGATATTTTGAAATATAATAATACTATGTACTTTGTACAAATTGGTCTCAATTCATGTCAGTGTTCAGAAACCACTTGTGTTCCTTCTCCTATGATGGAGGTGGATGGCCTTGAAAACTGTTAAAATGACACTAGTTCTCCCCCAGTATAGGAAATCTCTTTATCACACGTTAAAGAAGATATGCAGAAGCCTCCTGAATTAAAGAGGAGTCTGTTGAGGCAAAGGAAACGATACTGATGCTCCCCCAGTAGAGGAAATCTTGTAAATCACACGTTAAAGAAGATCTGCAGAAGCCGCTTGAAATTAAAGAGTCTGTTAAGGCAAAGAAAATGATACTGATGCTCCCCCAGTAGAGGAAATCTCTTGGAAATTACACGTTAAAGAAGATCTGCAAGAGCCGCTTGAAATAAAAAGGGACCTATTGAGACATAGGAGACTGTTATCGAAAGAACCCAACCCCTAAAGCATAACATATTAATAAGCATAACGCGAACTGCGCACATGTGAGTTAGACTGAACGAGTGAGGCGAGACAATGGAAGATGGTGGGAGAACCAAACTTCAATCAAAACGCCAATAAGACCCCGTGATACAGAACACAGAAAAACAATTCTGTGATTCGTCGTCTCCCACCCTTTCAGCCAATAGCATTCCATGAACTATCTCACGTAGGTGCTAGCCTTTGCGTTTTCCAAGACGCCAATACAGTGTACACTATCGTACAGTATTTTACATGGTGCAATACTGTGAGTGTATATGTTTAAATTTGTTTTCTACTATTTTTTACTGTTTTAGTGCTCTTAGGCTAGGATATACTTATTTCATCAATAAAATAATGAAAATTTCAATATATACTAGCTCATGTAGGTGAGACCCTTTTCGTTTTTCAAAACGCTGATACCGGTATCTTATTTTGCATGGAGTAATACTGTGATTATTTATGGTTTTTACTGTTTTATTATTCTTAGGCTAAGAAATGCATATTTTATATCAATAAAATAATGAAGCTACTGGAATTTTAATACAGTGATCCTCCGCTGTATCGTGTTTCTTGGCTCGGGAATTCACTGTACCGTGATTTATTTTGGCAAATAATTATTTTTTTTATATATATATGCAAAAATATTAAAATATTACAAAAATAAAAATTTTCAGTATTTTCATTTTTTTATTGAAAAAAACATATTTCATTATCTAATTGATAAGAAAAAAATTATTTCCCAGCCTACGAATAATAAAACTGTAACAAATAGTAAAAAACATAAATTTAGATATACGTACAGTATAACTCGCAGTATTGCATCATGTGAAATAGTGTCCGATAGCATACAATGAATTGGGGTCGCACCTACGTGAGCTAGCATATATATTTATATTTCCAGTAGTCTCATGATTTTATTGATAAAAAACTTATTTCTTAGCCTAAGAATAATAAAACAGTAAAAAATAGTAAAAAACATAAATACTAACAGTATTGCACCATGTAAAATACGATACCGGTATCAGCGTTTCGGAAAACGAAACGGGTCGAACCTACGTAAGATAGTACATATTGAAATTTTCATTTATTTTATTGATAAAACAAGTATTTCCTAGCCTAAGAGTAATAAAACAGTAAAAAATAGTAAAAAACATAAATTTAGATATATAACTCGCAGTATTGTGAGTTATTTATCTTATTGCAATTCCCTTTACTATGGTTTGCCCAACAATTTATTAAAAAAAATTCAGATCATTCAAAATAAAGCGCAAGAATAATAAAAGGCACACAGCGACGTCAAAGAATTACACCGAACACTGATTCAATTGCATTGGCTGCCGATAAAAGCAAGAATTGTATACAAAATCTGTTTGCTAACCTACAAGACATTAAAGACCAGAGAACTGAAATACTTACATGAGTATTTAGTCCCTTTTGAACTTGGAACAAACATCACAGTGAGACATGCAAATGACAAATATAGACTGCATGAACCAATATCTAATTGAAATATAGGTAGTAGAACCTATCAATATAGTGCTCCAAGATTATATAATGAATTATCAGTGCTACTCAGAGACAGTGAAGATGTGGTGCAATTCAAGAAAAAACTGAAAACATACTTATTTGAAAAATGCTACGACATCGAACTCTTTACTATAAATGAGCCTTTCAAGGTGTGAGAGAGATAAAAAGTAAAAAAAAAAGAAAATTTAAATAAACTCTAGACCCGCCAGAGAGGAGGCAAAGCCTTCTACAGGAGGGTATAAACCACAAAAAGTAAAAGTAAAAGTAAAGTATTGCATCATGTGAAATAATGTCCGATAGCGTACAATGTATTGGGGTCGCACCTACGTGAGCTAGCATATATATTAAAATTTCCAGTAGTTTCATGATTTTATTGATAAAAAAACATATTTCGTAGCCTAAGAATAATAAAACAGTAAAAAATAGTAAAAAACATAAATACTAAAAGTATTGCAACATGTAAAATACGATACCGCTATCAGCGTTTTGGACAAAGGCTTGCACCATCTTCCATTGTCTCGCGTCACTCGTTCAGTCTAACTCAAGTGTGCGCCGTTCACGTTGTGCCTATTAATACGTTGTGCTTGTGATTTATTTTCTTCACTTTTTTCAACCTCTGCAATGCTTCCCAAGCATCTTTCATCTTCCAAAGCCTCTGGTAGTGAGCCTAAGTGGCAAAGGAAGATGTTAAACATAACAGATAAGGTGAAACTCTTACATATGCTGATAGAAGGAAAAAGGTTTACGGATGTCGGCCGCTATTTTGGCCTCAATGAATAACAGCCGTAAAGCGGTTATTTGCTGCAAAATAATTTCCTATAGAGTCTACAAACCATTACCACCTCATTCACGGTAAGTTTACCTATCACGTACATATAAATTTATGTTGCATGCTGTTATTTATAAAGTAAAGGGTGGTTTTTTAACAGTGCAGGGAGGGTTTATAGAGTAAACGTAAAAACAATTGTAAAATACCTATGTACATGAGTATGTCATATAAATTTACGCTTGCATGCTGTTATTTATGAAGTAAAGGGTGGTTTGTTAACAGTACAGGGAGATTTTATACAGTTTATACGGTGTAAACGTAAAAATAAATTAAAATATCTATGTACGTATAGGGTGACCCTAGTCCGCGATTTTCCTGTCTCGCGCCGGGTCCCGGAACCAAACCTTCGCAATAATTGAAGGAACACTGTATATGCTAGCTCACGTAGGTGTGACCCTTTGGGTTTTCCGAAACGCTGATACTGGTATCGTACTTTCTACGGTGCAGAGTTACATGTTAAAAGTTATGTTTTTTTACTATTTCTTACTGTTTTATTATTCTTAGACTTGGAAATACATTTTTGTATCAGTGAAATAATGAATATATTTGTTTTCAAATAAATAATGAAAATACTGGAAATTTTTATTTCTTAAAATTTTAATATTTTCACATATACCCAGAAAAAAAAATCGCCCCCAAAAATACGCGATACTGTGAATCCGCGATAGGTGAACGGCGATATAGCGAGGGATCACTGTATATATATATATATATATATATATATATATATATATATATAGATATATATATATATATATATATATATATATATATATATATATATTAACACATGGGATCCTCAATTTATGTCAGAGTACCGTTTTTGAAGCGTGATGTAACACACCTAAATAAGCACCTATACCAATGCAGTAGCAAAGTTTCTTCCATTTCCATGGATTTCATTATCTTTAATTTCACTATTAATGGTGATGGCTTTCCTTTTCATCGAAGCACTGCCATCAGAAGAATGTGCTTTTGCTTGGGAGACATAATACTGGCCAAAAATTATAAAAAAGAAGTAAAATAATTTATGGGAGGTGTTGTAACCACGAAACATCATGACTCGAGAACAGTGTTAGCCAATGACCCCTGTGTATATATGTGTGTGCATGCGTGGGTGCTACTTATAACTAGCACATAAATGTCAGAGTAATTTTTTTATTTTTTTTGTATTATTATTATTATTATTTATAGGATGATGAAAATCATGATCCCCAGTGGAGTGAAGAGCAAGTATTAGAGTCTTGTATGAATATAGGTGGTTTGGCCATTGGGCATACCGAATACGACATTATGGCCAGAACAACTGTGACGGTATTTGAAATCCTGGAGAGAGCATGGGCTGCTCTTGACTGTGCTCTTATTGATATGAAGATCGAATTTGGAATTGATTCTGAAACTAGTAAGTTCTGTCAAGATCATGCTTTTTATCTTGTTTCTGTGAAAAAAAATTTTCCTTCATGAAGTTACTTGGTAAACGCCACTGATATCCTCATCATATGAACGTTTGTACAAAGTACCAGATAAGACCAGTGCTTGATTTATTTTTGTTTCAGATGAAATCCTCGTATCGGATACTATAGACTCTGACTCATGGAGACTCTGGCCATCTGGTGACAAGAGATTAATGAAGGATAAACAAGTAATATTAGTTTTGCAATGTTCAGTTTGTTTAACATAGTGACTCAGGTTCCCATATTATACTATTCAAACAATAGAAAAAAGGGTTAAAGCTTTTAGAAAGGTCGTAGGTTGGTACAGTGAATGTAATTTTGGAATTTCTTTTCCTTACAGGTTTATCGTAACTTTGATGAAGTAACGCAGGAAGGCCTAAGTCAAGTTAAAAGAAACTTTCAGTGGGTAGCTGAAAAGTTGGATTCATTCATTCCAAGCCCAAAATGTTTGGTAAGTTGGTGAATTTAGGTAATTATTATCTGTTTCACATGTATAACTCTTATAATATAATATTATAGAGGTACACCTAGTTCGCTTTTTACGCGTGTTTATAATCCGTGAAATTGGAGTAACTCTCCTAAAAAATAATAGTAAAAAAATACGAAATTCGTGAATGACGCCCATGCAAAGAAAAAAAAGAAAAATTTATTTTAGTAAACAATCAACTGCCTCGGAGGGATTTTTCTGCCATGCTCCTCGTCTTCTACCGCTTAATGAGATCGGATATTATGAAGATGATGGAAAAAAAGCATTAAGAACAAATAGCAAATAAACTTGCGATATAATATCGTCAGGGAAATGGCATGCGAGGGTGCATCACCTGATGTGGTATGGCAAAACGTTTGCAGATAGAGGTTCGTTCTCCCTCATCCTCCTCCTCTTCTACCGCTTCATGCGATCGAATATTATTAAGAGAATTGAAAAAAAGCATTAAGAACAAACATCAAACAAACTTTCGATATAGTATTGTCAGGGAAATAGCGTACAAGGGTGCATCAGCTGATACGAGAGCTGCAAAACATTTGCAGATAGAGGTTTGTTCTACCGCATCCACCTCCTCTTCTACCGCTTAATGCGACTGAATATTTTGAAGGGAATTGAAAAAAGCATTAAGAACAAACAGCAAACAAACTTTCAATATAATGTCATCAGGGAAATTGCGTGCGAGGGTGTATCAGCTAATATGGAAGTGGCAAAATATTTACAGATAGAGGTTCGTTCTCTCGCATCCTCCTCCTCTTCTACCGCTTAATGCGATCGGATATTATGAAAATAATGGAGAAAAAGTATTAAAAACAAGCAGCAAACAAACTTGTGATATAATATCGTCTGGGAAATAGCGTGAGAGGGTGCATCAGCTGATATGGAGGCGGCAAAACGTGTGCAGATGGAGGTTTGTTCTCCCGCATCCTCCTCCTCTTCTACCGCTTAATGCGATCGAATATTATGAAGAGAATTGAAAAAAAGCATTAAGAACAAACAGCAAACAAACTTTCGATATAATATCGTCAGGGAAATAGCATGCGAGAGTCCATCAGCTGATGCGGAAGCGGCAAAACGATTGCAGATAGAGGTTCGTTCTCCCTCATCCTCCTCCTCTTCTATCGCATAATGCGATCGAATATTATTAAGAGAATTGAAAAAAAAAGCATTAAGAACAAACTGCAAACAAACTTTCGATATAATATCGTCAGGGAAATAGCGTGCAAGGATACATCAACTGATAAGGAAGCGGCAAAACGTTTGCAGATAGAGGTTCGTTCTCTTGCATCCTCCTCCTCTTCTACCACTTAATGCTATCAAATATTATGAAGAGAATTGAAAATATTCATTAAGAACAAAAAGCAAAGAAACTTGCGATATATTATCGTTAGGGAAAAAGCGTGCGAGGGTGCATCATCTGATACAGAGGCGGCAAAGCGTTTGCATCCTCGTGCTCACTGCCACCATGCATGTCCCAGTGTATGCATGTTGCCCACCGCAAAATAGAGTGCATTAATTTGTTTACTGTAAAGTAAATCTGTATATCTTTTATAGTGTACACTATTTGCATATTAATATAAATAACTACAGGTCTTTCTTCTTTGTTATGTACTTATAAATGTGTATGGTTGTGGATCGTATGTATGCCCATTATCATTGTTTCTTATGGAAAATGACTCCTTACATTATGTGAAAATTACAATACGTGGCACTTCTGAGAACCTATCTGTGCATTATTCTAAGAACTAGGTGTATACGGTATGCTTTGATATTTAGTTAATAGCTTTTTAATAGGAGTTTGACAAACCAGGAACACTTATATTGGACACCCATGTTGTTTGTGCTATCAAATTATAGAGATATGTAGCAACCGAACTGAAAATGCTTATTCATTATTAGCATAAATATTTTTTATTTATCTATTTTCTGTAGGTTGTGATACTGATGGGTTCCCCAGCTGATGTTGCACATTGTGAAAAGATCCGTGATCATCTCAAGAAGCTTGGTGTCCCTTGTGAGCTGCGAGTGACCTCTGCTCATAAGGGGACTGAGGAAACCTTGTCTATAATTGCCAGGGTGAGTTTCAGACCTAATTTGTTATGATTTACTGTATATAATCCTACTTTAATAAAATTTCATAAATATTAGGCTTTATTATTGATGATGTATTTATGCTTTGCTTGTCATAAGAACTACCTAAAAGGGAGTGGAGATCAGAGTATTTCTCCTCTACTGAATATTTTCCTCTTTTACGTAACTGGCGGAGGAGGTAATATGGGAAAGTCATATTGAAACCCTAGTACCACAATTCTGTTACTACAGTTTTGATGACCTTTTGGCTCCACAGGTTATAAATTTTATTTATAAAACTAGCCATGTCTGTTGAATGTTAAGAATAGATGCATATTAACATTCCAGAGTAATTAGTAACCCATTTAGCATTATCATTGTATCTTGTTTCTCCATAAACTGAGCAGTATGAAGGCATGGCCGTTCCCATAGTCTTTGTTGCTGTAGCAGGCCGCAGCAATGGTCTTGGGCCGGTTACCTGTGCCAACACTGCATTCCCGGTGATCAATTGTCCACCTTTAAAAGCAGAAGATGCAGCAAGGGATATCTGGTCTTCATTGAGCCTGCCCTCAGGTAATGAATTTTTGGTTGCTTTATTTTGACTTGTGTATGTGTTATGTGCTATTCAGTGATTCTATGATTAAAAGTGTCATAGGACTTTTATAAGTTATTAGACAACACACCACATTCACTGCTAACATATAACAGACATCTCGACCATATGATCTGGAAAATATTCTTGGGTGCTATGCCTTAGCAAGCTCCTCATTACTTTGCTTTTTATATATAGAAACTATACCTCAGCAATCTCCTCACTATGCTCACTTTTTTCTCTTTTTTTATTTTGTGTAGAATCTTTGCTTTAGCAAGTTCCTCCTCATCCTCATATTTATTTTTTTCTAGAAACTTTGTATTAGCAAGCTCTTTTTTTTTTTTTCATGTCTCGCTTGATGAAAGGTAAATAATAATATACCATAGGCTATCATTGGGTGTGCTGTCTCCATATTTACTAACCTAACCTAACTTTGTAACTGCAATCTCTCCCTTACTGCTTAACTATTTATTATTATACTCGGCTACTCCCGTTGGTAGTATCGAGGTGTCTCTTCCATTAACTGGAAAAACCCTATGTGGTTATAAAGATCTCAAGATGCCAGCATTTAATAAATAAGTTTCATCTCTCAAAGAATAAAACTGTGTAGTTAGAACTGAGATACTTCTCTTGTAATACAGCTATTAAAGGCATTTGTATTAAGAACGAGAGACTGGATCGACTCGTGCCTTTTTCCCACCCATCTACATCTCGTGTCACTTTCCATTTAAAGTTTCATGCAGAGCAGGTATGCATCCTTTATCATAATGGACATAGAGACTGCCTTCCTAATGCAAATTTCCACTTTTTTTTTCCAGGCATGGGATGTGTCACTGTCTTGTACCCTGAAGCTGCTGCAATGAGTGCTGCTTCTATCCTGGCTTTAAATGACCACGTCATCTGGTCAAAGATTCGAGCCAAACAGTTGAATCTTTGGATTTCCTTGAAAATGGCTGATCAACAAGTGTGTAAAACAAATTGAAAAGTCAAATTTCTAATTTGTTTAGCAATATGATTGGGCTGTGGTTTGGAATTTCTGCAGGAATAATTTTTTTTTTTTTTTTTTTACCCTACTTTCTCTTTAAGACAGTGGAAATGGTCTTCTTGGAGAGACTATCATGTTTGCCTGGTGATATAGGTAGAGAAGCAGGTTTAAATATATAAATTTGTCTACAAGGGCTACAATATACTCTGTGAAACAAACATCCTTTTTTGGGATAGTTGCGTAAGAAAAGAAAGACACTTTTACTTTGGGTGCTGTCTCAGCAGCACTCAAAATATTTAGATAGATTTATGTCACAATGTTTTTGCATTTGTTAAAGTATATTGTTTATAAAATTTTATAAATACTGTATATGAAATTCTAATTTCAGAATATTATACATATCCATTGTTATTGCTTTGATACAAGTGTCAGGGAACATAACGCCTGCTGTTACGAAATTAGGTCAGACTGGAAATAATTGTTGCAGTGTAAAATCGGCATTCTTGCGTCCACATGTGAATTGTGCTGGAATCAGACTCCCTATCAATATAATGGCTGTTTTTGGGAGGAGGTTTGATGTTTCACTTGGCTTTATTTTTATTTTTTTTTCAAGTTCTGAAGAGTTCCTGGGATAATGAGACCATTTTGTGTTAGGTGCATTTCTAGAATTTACGATCAGCAAATTCTTGGGTTGAGTTTTTAATTATTGTCTTTGAACAGCAGAAATTATAATACAACTAATCATTTGGTTTGATTTAGCATATATTCTTGAATTATAGGAAATTGAAAGTTTCATATAATCCTTTATGAATCATTAAAAGTATTAGTTTTTTATTTTGCTGACGTTTAGGAGCAGCAGAGCCTTCTGCATATTGTAAAAGATTTATATGGATAAGGAAGCATGTGTCTCTAGAATATTTTTTTTATAACTGATTGGAAAAGCAAATATAGGCAAGAATGTGATTAAGTTGAATGAACTAGGAGAATGATACTTAATTTATGAAAAGGTTTTCACATCTAGGAAAGTGAAATATATGCAAAGAATGCAAGTTCTTATGGAAAGAATGGGAGTTAGCAAATGTAATTTGGAATATGGCACTTATGCTTTCCAGAATAGGCTAGATCTTGTACAATGTTTTCATTAAACAGAAATGGTAATGAATAAGTAAATAAATATAAAGAAGTGATTTTATAATAGCTGTTGGCTATATATTGTTGTTGTGAAATATTAAATTATTCTTGTAACCAATGCAAGTCTGATATTGATATAGGGTAAGTATATTCTTTGTCCTTCACAGTTCTCGTGACTGTTTTACTTGCCTTTAAAAGTAAACTAGTCTACCAGTCTTAGAAACAATTAGCTACTTGAAACTCATACCCTCTGCCTAATGTGTTGAAAAGCAATTATATCAACGATTATAACATTCATATATGGCCAAGCGGTATTAGATTTTGTTTCGGAAATTCTATGGTAACTCCCTCTTTAACTGTTAGGTGTACTTGTAATACATTCCTTTGGTGCTGATATGAACAAAACTGTGTTGCTAGATATATTAACTTTTGGTAATGTGTAACTGCTTTAAAGACCAGTATTTGTCCAGGAATCTTGCTCTTATTTTTCACCTGAACAGCATGGAAAGCACTGATACGCAAGACGTTTCTCCCAATTTATTTTTAAATTTGTAATGAAAATTTATAGGATTTCAAGACAAGAGTACTTGACAACGTATTTTTCATTGCAACTAATGCTAGCAGTATTGTAGATTTTAGGTTTAATATGAAAATTTCTAGCAAGAAAGTCATCCTTTTCAAGTATTTTGAGGTTTTTTTATTGTCACAATTTATCACGTGTCAAAAATATTTTTTTAATAGCACTTGCGACCCTGACTGTAAAATCCTTGTAATATGAATTTCATAACCATTCTTTGTAGCCCCCAGGTATAAGTATATTTAGATATGCTGGCCTTAAGCGGTAACACTGTTCAGCATAGTATTGCAAAATAATTTTGTATGGCCTGAAAATATAATTTTTGTTTATCATTACTAATAATGCTGTAAGTACCTTTCATTATAATAAAATGCATATAGATAAATTTGGTTTAGTGAAGAATCTTGCATCTCATTTTATACCAGGCTGAGAATTCCAATTTCATAAATCTCAATATTTTTGCAATACTGTATAGCTATTAAATTGTTACTGACCTCTTTTGACAGCTTAACTGAATTACTAAAATTTTCTTTGGCATTTGAGGGTCTGTACTGGACTATTTTTCATAATCTGATGCTTATATTCATTTTTATCTGGTTAGCAAATAAGGGAGATAGTTTGTCAACCATGAGAACTGTATTTTCAACCCCAGCAAGTGCTTGTGCTTAGTTCCATTCAGGAAACTACGGCCTTTCACTGGTAGCAAGAGAAAGTGGAGTTATCGACTTTAAATTAAATTAATTTACATCATACCTTCATAATAAAAGTGTAGTTAGAACATATTTGGAATCATCCATTTCTTGTTATCATGAGGAAGCTTCACATATTCTTTACTGTTTTAGTTAAAAAATCACTCCACTTTTTCAGAAAAAAAAAATCCAGCTTTATCAAAGTTGCTGCCTCTTAATATTTTGAAAATATGAATAGTATATAAGCACAGTACATGTAATTGAAAGTAAGAAGGGAGTCATTTGAGAAATGTAAGGGAGTGAATCATTAACACTGGTGAATGTTGTTGTTATATGCTAATAGTAAGTGGTGAATTTAACTATGGATAAATAAAAAGAATGTTATGGTGATGGTTTAAATTTCATGGAGAATATAAATGCTCAATATAATTATTTTATACAGTTTATCTTTTATTTTTATGACTCCTTTTTGTTGAAGGCATGTAGTGTCTTCTTTACTACATGAAAGGTTTGTATGGTAGCAAGAAGTTTATCCAAGTTCCAGTGACATTGATTCTTAGACTCCCAAGAGGTACGTAGATAGGGCAGCATGTTCCAACGAGGGTAAACAGTCTCACTGGTGGAATTGTCAGGCCATTAATTGTGCCAAATCACTTCAAGGCCTCAAACGTTTTGAGTCCATTTAAAGAGGCTTTCCCAACAGATCTCCCATACATCCCAAGTACTCTTAGTTTTTTTCCAGTGTTTCTGGAGTTTACTTCTAAAATTTCATTTTAATCATTCCATGGGGTTCGTAGGCTTTCACTTATTGTCCCAAAGGCTATGTATGGATGAGGGATGTTTTTTGGTGCAAATTTTAAGAACTTTTCAAATGTTATGAAATTATTTTACATAGGAATACACTGTATAGCATTAATATGATATTCTTATGTATATACCTTGCACACGCACCGATCATGTTGCATAAGATTCGTCATATATTTACACCATGTAAGTAGAGCATCAAATGTCACCTGATAATACATCACTGGTACATTTAAACAAATTCTTAAATTTTTCTAATGATATATTACTAATATCTACTGTAAAATCGTAGCACTTACATACTAACTTCATTTTTCATATTGTAAACATTACACTGTATTTCATTCTTTGTGGTCAATAATTCATTAACAGGAAGACCATCAGTACAATAAGCCTTCTGAATGATAGCACCATCATTTTTTTTTTTAAATCAAACTTCATAAATCACAGTTTGTAACAGCATCTAAGAGTTATTATTACCTTGTACAAGAGAGATATATCTAGTAAACTATATTAATTTTACAGCAAAAAATTATAACTGCCAAAACTGCACATACAATTTTTTTTTCCTTTTTGAGAAATGTTATAATGATGACTAATGCTAAATTTTAGGAATTTGCTAAATCAAAAGGCCAAACCCATTCTAAACCAATTCAATATTGGAACATGAGAGCAACCATGAGTTACATATTCTCATGATATAGGAATGGGAACAGCACAAGAGGTATAGGTAATAAGCAGAATTAACGGAAAGTTTATCTTGGGACCAGAAAACGGAACCACTAAATGGCCCTTTTTATATGGTGTCAAGAGTGAACTAAGATAAGAGGACAGAACTTTTAGGACCACAGAAAAGCTCATCTATATCATTTCATCACACAGATGTACAACTGACGCATTTGTTACAAGAGCCCATGTACAGGGGTGTTAAAAAACTAACAACACCCACTTTAAATGCTAAATTAAAACTGACATTAAATGATATTAAGCATCATCTCGATCATCACAATAATTTCACGGAAGACAATCTCTGCAGGCTCGGTATGTACATATATGACCAAATAAACATAATTTTTCATTTATGTACAGCTTTTAACAAACGATGTAAATACACTTTGACACTCAAGAAAAACTATTTAATACTTCCTTTTTTGCAAATCTCAGTAGCATGCCTACAACCAAATGATAATATTAATCTGAAAGTGGTATTACATACTTTTACATATTGTACACTTCATGCAATAAGTAGTGAACGAAACCAAGACTGCAATTTTTATTACTGTATAATGATTCAGGATTTCCCAATTTCCACCAGCCTTTTCTTGAGAATTTGTAAGTCAGATATGTAATGTCACATAACATGATAGTGTTGTCACTCATTCTACATCTGGCATTCTATATTTTTACACTTCCACTCACTCTTCATCAATAATACCATGCATTATTTTTCATATGTATAGGTATTTCACTGGCATTATGCACTAAAGTGCTATACCCTGTACAGGGGGTCCCAGCAGTTCATTGCCCCATTCTTTGTTGTTTCACTCTTTCGTTGTCAAAATATTGAGGAAAGGCAAAAATATTCCCCACTGTTTCTGCGCCAGAAATAGGCAATAAAAAAAAAAAAATACTCATTCTTCAAGAGGCTATGGCTTGATGATCCTGCCTAACCATCAGCCTCTTCCTTTACTCCAGCCTCCTTTACCGCTTAGTTACCCCTCCCCCAACCATTGTATGCTGCCTATGTGTGCCGAGGCATCGCTGTTGTCAGGTACATGTACTTAGTGTTTTCCTTTATATGATTATTTCTTTAGTGTTTTCATTACCTTTAGTGCTATTTTTAATTTACATACACATATGTGTATGAATAACTTCTCAGATAGTGGTTTGTAATCAAAATAATGCGCGGGTGTAGGATGATCTGTCCGTATTAGACCATATTTACATTAATTCTATAGGGAAAATTAGTGTCAATTTGTTAAGTCCAACAACAAACTACAGGGACCCCTTGCAGTAATGATAAAAAATAATTGCACACATCTAAAGAATGCCTAAGCATCCATGTATCTATGAGTCAAGCCTAGGAACTGGATATTGCCATTCTCGGTGTAACAATTCCAGTTACACCATGTTAGCTTTCTCAAAACTGCTAGTCAGTCTATAAAATGAATATTGCAACAGTATTCATCCAACAACTGGCAATAACTTTAATTGCATTGGAAAACAAAGGTTCTTAACGACATGCCCCTAACATTACTCCTATTGTATACTTAGAAAAAAAAAAGAAATTAAGCAGCTAAACCTAGTATATAGGGGTTCTGCCTCTCAGCAATCTAGTTAAGATCCTAAAGGCCATTAAGTGAAATTTTTGTATAATGACTTCTCTGTTAAAAGATAAAGATCATAATATACCAATGTTACAGTATCCTTTCTTATAGGTAACAAAAGGGAATGCCTAATAAATTTTGCAGTCATAGTACAAAATTAGTTACCACCAGAACAACAATCACATAATAATAAGAAACGGGAATCTAAACAAAGATAATAATATGAAAAACTTTAAAAATGCTTAAAAAAGTTATGTGATTGGTACATAAGGAGGCTTCACTACAGAAAGATGCAACAGTCCACTCTGGTGAGCATGTGATTTCATATCTCAGAAATATCCAATTGCAATAATTACAAGTTTTCGACAGTGCATGTAGTTTTTTTGTGTGTGTGTGTGTGACACCGGGACAGGCAAAAACTGCCCTCATCAATAAAGGCCCGGGTATGAGAAAACACCAAGACGAAGGAAAAGAAAAAGGTTAAGGACAAGGCAGAGATGAGGTAATGTCACACAGGAAAATGACAGACAGAAAAAACAGTTAAGTACAGAGGACCTAGAGATATGGAGGACTAGGCCCTGAAATGATGATGGATCTGCTTTTTGAAGGATGATAGAAAAATTTCTTCCAATAAATTTACAAGCCTCTGAAAAAATATATAAATAATCCAATAATCTGTTCATTCACAGCTTATATTGTGCATCCCTATTTCCGTGTTTCTTTTTAACTGCCATAGATTGCAACAGGTTAACTATATCTTACTTTCATGCAAAATTAGTGATACCTTATAAGGTCACTGACGAAAATGTCTATATCCTTGAGTATCATCAAGGTAACATTACAAGCAATACAATAAAAATAAAGATGTTAAGAAAATATATTATTATGAATAACAATGGACCCAACACTAATCCCTGAGGAACATTAGTTTTAAATGTATAAAAAATAGACTTTCTTCCATGGAACACAATTCCCAATAATAATAATGACGTATAAAAAGTACAGAAAGCTAAAGTAGGTAACAACTGCTGTCATATTAGGAAGGACCTGGAGTGGCAGCACATTTGATGTAGGTCCACCCTCTAGAGCTGAAAAAAAAGAAAAAAAAGAGACAGAGTGCCACAACCAATCCCTAACAGGGCACGAAGACCTGGGAGAGGCATCAGTTGCCCGGGTGAATTTTTATCAAGAAATAATACTCTGGCGATCGTTTCTCAGAGACTCCTTTTAGCTGGAGACACTGATAGCAACCCAGGAAACACATGATGGAAGACTGCACCACATGTACCACCAACATTTCATTCACTCCCTGGGAACTGGGTGAGAGCCTGGGATTGGAAGTGGTCTCCAAGGGTGATTCAGGGCTGTTCGGCGAGACAGCTTTCGGAACATCAATAACAACAACAAAAACAGATACAGAAAACAAGTGAATAATGATATCTTTGGAAACTAGCAGTCTCCTTAGATGATGCAACAAACAAGACAAAACAAAATACTACTTATATTAACATTAACAAAACCATATAAACCAATACAAAAACCACAGCTCTGTCTAACACATTCGGAAACTCTCAAGTTTCCACATACTCACTACATTCAAAAGGTAAACAAACAGAATCCTAGAACTAATTCTATAAACATTACAATAAATAAACCAACACCATACAGAAACCTCTAAAGAGAACATTACACAAAATTAATACAATATCTGCATAGAGACATACAGACACTCCCCATATTACAAACGAGTTAAGTTTCAGAAGTCCATTAGTAAGCAGAATTGTTTGTAAGTTTATGTTTATGTAAAGAAAAGTACTGTAAAGTACTTGCATATGCACTGCTGTTCAGTACTTATGCTAAAGACACTTGACTACAACATAAAACAAAGTAAACAGTACTAATGAATTTTAATAGAGTAGTAATAATGTAATAATACAGTACAGCACAGTAATGCATACATTAATACATGGGTAGGTAATGAGTAGGCTTTTGTTCATATCTGTTAATATTAAACTCTGTTGTTCGTAAGTAGGGAGCTTCTATGCTGGACATTAATAACCTCTTTAACTTTAAATATATATATATATATATATATATATATATATATATATATATATATATATATATATATATATATATATATATATATATATATATATATATATATATATATATATGAAATAAATTGTCGAGTATAACAACCTTTCCTGCAAATATAGTACATTTTAACATTCAAGAGATAAGCACTAATTCACCACAAATTGATTTGGTTAATACTTAAAACTTATAAGTATTGCTCTTAGAATTTTTTAATACCTAATATACACTTCCAATCTATATAATGTTTACACAGCTACAACATTAAATTCATGAAAGCTACTAGAAATAATCTATATACAGTTGTCAAAGGCACTTATATAGACCCCTCCATCTAATTTTCTGATATGCTTATGAGAATGAAACATTGCCTTCAATTATCCTAATTAATGATAATTATGTGATCTTCCATATGGAATTCTAATCTCGTCTCACTAACAGTAACGTTATCTTTAATAAATAATTATCTACAATGTAAGACTTAAATGTAAGAGAAAGTAATAAAAAGCCTCATCCACAACTCTGAACAAATGTCACATAGCCAACACCAGCATACAGATAAACAGTAAGTCTTTTGTGAAGGGCTGTATTGTACAATAAGTTCCACTATGGAAGAAAGACATCTGAAGAGAAGATTTGTATATCATTAAGTGACATCATTCATAATTGCTTATATTCTGAGGAATCTGTAATGACATCATGCAAATAGGATATTGGTTTCTAAAGAATTATTATTATGTACGCCACTAAGAAAAGCTATAAAAATTTTAGAGCCACTTCATTTTGACCTTTTACCATATGATGCTGAATATATCGATTTACATTGGATCTAAGGTACCACAGATATACTGTATAAATTGAAATCTTTAACTGTTCCCACATTTCGGAAATGTTGGCGAGCAGAGTGCACACCAATGAATTGCACAGTAGACGCTGATGAGAGAAAACACACTTGATACAACACCGTGACATCGTGATGAAGGATTTCATGCTGTGTAGAGCAAAATATTAATTACAAAGGGTATTTAATTGGAGGAGCACCCATAGTATACCTTACTCTTTCCAATATCTCCATCGCCAGCAAGCTTTATCACATATTACTACACACAAAAACAAAAAGAAAAAAGGAACAAAGCATATGCTTATTTATTACTCTAGCTGGAAATTCATACAAAAGCTATATTTTCATTTTACTTCAACTAAAAACTATGTTACTGAAAGTAATGACATATCATGTATATGATATTGTTTCTACTGATAATCAGTAATAAAAAATTGGTAAGTGGGAATTCTTTTTATATTATTCATAAGCTTAAATTAAATATCCCACAAGTGCCATTATGGAAAGCAGCATCAATATAAAAGGAATTTACTTATTCTTAAAGGGAAATATTTTCCTAAAAAGAAAAATTTATATTAGAAATAACTACCTATCCTGAGTGTTAAGGGAGAATTCAATCCCACGAAGCAAATCATTTGTCTTGAATATTAACAACATCTGGCGAGGTACACGATTTAAGACTGCAGATATCTCAGGGAGGTATTTGGCTGCATCAGCTTTGATATCATCTTGCTAAAAATAGATAAATAAAGAAAAGCTTCAAGAGCTGTTGATCTTCTACACTTATAAGGAAACAGTGTTGACACGGTAAATTTTTAGAAGAAGGGATTATTCTCTTACAATAATAAAACTGCATTTTTATAATAGTTTTCTTTGTGAAATAAAAGAAATTGAACTCCATTTCTGGTGCAAATAACGGGCCAACACTTGCAGTTTCAACTCAGGTTTATAGACTTTCTCACTCTATTGGGAGCGAGAGCACATCCACAATCTTTTGCTGGGCATTTACTGACCATGATAGATGAATAAAAATATCACAAACAAGCACAGGAAAAACAAAGTTTACCATAACAACAGTTAGAACAAGCGCTATATGCACACGGCATATTGGGTGAAGGGAGACAGAAGCACATGGCCGCATGGCAGGAAACTGGAAACGAGGCGAGCGCTTAGTCTCTAAACTGCACCACGTGTTTTCTCGCTCATGTTATTCATGTAATTTGAATTAATTTATTATGATTGAGTATATGCGTCATTCCAAATTCGCATAATCTAAACTCATGTAAAAACAGAGGTGACTTTTATATATATATATATATATATATATATATATATATATATATATATATATATATATATATATATATATATATATATATATATATATATATATATATATATATATATATATACACCTTGTTCTCAAAATAACGCCTGGATAGGTTCTCAGAAGTGTCGTGTAAATGGAAAATCGCGTGAATAAACGAGTTATTTTCCATAGGAAACAATGATAAAGGGCATAGATACGTTCCCAACCTTACATAGACACACCATGCCAAAGATATAAGATAAGTAAAAAAAATATTTTATTACTACATAGCAAAGCAGAAAGCCCTGTATCTATTTTTAAGAGTATACAAAAGATATTCATATTCACTTTACAGCTAGAAATTAACATACATTACTATACTTTACTCTATTATGCAGTGGGCAACAGTTATACAGTACACTGGGACATGCATGGTGGCAGTGAGCAAGTAACTTATGTGGTAGAAGAGGAGGAGGATGCAGGAGAACGAGCCTCTATCTGAAAATGTATATAAAGATAAAATAAGAATTATAAATAACCAAAGCAAGACTAAAAAACGAAAAAAAAAATTAATTATGCAATGCCTAAATCTACCATATGACAGATTAAAAAAACTTAATCTACATTCTCTAGAGAGGCACAGAGTTAGGGGGGATATGATTGAGGTGTATAAATGGTTTAAAGGGATTAACAAGGGTGATATCAATACAGTTTTAAAAATTCATGATCAAACCAAAACTCGTACTGGGTAATTGGATTTAATCTTGATAAATTTAGGTTCAGAAGGGAAAGTGAAAATTGGCTTGGTAATACCATAGAGTATTCCTAGTAGGATAATAAATGCCAATACCTTAGACACCTTCAAATGTAGATTAGATAGACATATGACAGAGGTAGGGTGGGTATGAATAGATTAGTGTTTATTAGAAATATCATAAAAAGAAAAATAGAATAAATAAGTAGAGTAGAATAGAATAGGTTAGACATGCTGAAAATATCATTCAAAAATGGAACTGCCTCGTGTGTGCGAGTAAGCATGTTGCAGTGTCCCCTATTCTTATGTTCTTAATATTTTCAGAACATGTGTTTTGCATCCTCCTTCCATTTTCAAATTTGTATCTGGTGTCTGAATGACAAATTTGTTAATAAAATGTATCCAATTACTCTCTCTCTCTCTCTCTCTCTCTCCCATATTTCTTTACGAAAAACGAATTAAAACTTAGGTTTATTACCTTTAAAATGAGCATTGTAATGAACGTGATTAAGACTGAAGCAATAATTGTATTTACATAATAAGATGAAAAATTTCTACCTAATTCCTGTTTAAGAGAGACATTACAAAGGATTCGTGGAAAGGAAATTAATTTAACGGCCTTTTAACTCATTAACGTTTTTATTAAAAGTGCATTATTATATTTATCATTTGCTGCCCCAAACGACTCATCAGCTTGTAAAGTAACTGATGTATGCGTTGTTTTTAAGACTATTCTCCTTTTAATATAAATATATTCTATATAATGTAAGTGAAATGAAACGAGAGAGAGAGAGAGAGAGAGAGAGAGAGAGGAGAGAGAGAGAGAGAGAGAGAGGAGAGAGAGAGAGAGAGAGAGAGAGAGAGAGAGAGAGAGAGAGAGAGAGAGAGAGAGAGAGAGAGAGAGAGAGAGAATCTTTAATTAACTCTTGTTCATTCAACCAAAACTACATTATTTATTGTAAAAATAATGGTTTAATTACAAATTCGTGATAATAATAATAATAATAATAATAATAATAATAATAATAATAATAATAATAATAATAATCTCCACAATCATCATCAGAGGAAAATTATTGAAAAAAATAATATTAATAATACTAATAATAATAATAATAGTAATAATAATAATAATAATAAGATCTAAGGAGAATTTTTGGAATACACATCATGAGAGTAATGCAGAGGTATATTAAAACCCAGCAGAGAGCTGGATATTCATTACACATCTTTTATAATCCCTTCACATCTGACAGGTCATTACACTCTCCATCTGTTTCTCTTTACAGCCTGATAAAGGCTGTTTTATTATATCATTTTTTGGTCCATCCTGTTGCCACAATAATCTAATTTTTTTTTTTTTTTTTTTTTTGGGGGGGGGGCATTATTCGCAAATTCCGAATTTTTTACTATTATTTTTGGGGGGCGTTATTGCAATTTCGCATATAAAAAAATCGCGTATAAAAGGCACAAGGTTGTGTGTGTGTGTGTGTATATATATATATATATATATATATATATATATATATATATATATATATATATATATATATATATATATATATATATATATATATATATATATATATATATATATATATATATACATATATATATATATATATATATATATATATATATATATATATATATATATATATATATATATATATATATATATATATATATATATATATATATATATATATATATATATATATATATACAGTGATCCTTCGCTGCATCGCGTTTCTTGGCTCGCGTTTTCACTGTACCGCGATTTTTTTGGCAATTTTTTTTTCGGGGGTATATGCAAAAATATTAAAATATTAAAAAAAAAAATTCTCAGTACTTTCATTTTTTATTGAAAAAAACATATTTCATTATCTAATTGATAAAAAAAAATTATTTGCTAGCCTATGAATAATAAAACGGTAAAATATAGTAAAAAACATAAATTTAGATATGCAGTATAACTCACAGTATTGCATCATGTGAAATAGTGTCCGATAGCATACAATGTATTGGGGTCGCAGCTACGTGAGCTAGCATATATATTTATATTTCCAGTAGTTTCATGATTTTATTGATAAAAAAACGTATTTCTTGGCCTAAGAATAATAAAACAGTAAAAAATAGTAAAAAACATAAATACTAACAGTACTGCACCATGTACAATACGATACCGGTATCAGCGTTTCGGAAAACGCAAAGGCTCTCACCTACGTGACCTAGTGAATATTAAAATTTTTATTATTATATTGATAAAACAAGTATTTCCTAGCCTAAGAGTAATAAAACAGTATTAAATAGTAAAAAACATAAATTTAGATATATAACTCACAGTATTGCATCAAGTGAAATAGTGTTCGATAGCGTACAATGTATTGGGGTCGCACCTACGTGAGCTAGCATATATATATGAAAAATTCCAGTAGTTTCATGATTTTATTGATAAAAGATGTATTTCTTAGCCTAAGAATAATAAAACAGTAAAAAATAGTAAAAAAACATAAATACTATCAGTATTGCAACATGTAAAATACGATACCGCTATCAGCGTTTCGAACAAAGGTTCGCACCTACGTGAGATAGTGTCCGATAGCGTACAATGTATTGGGGTCGCACCTACGTGAGCTAGCATATATATTAAAATTTCCAGTAGTTTCATGATTTTATTGATAAAAAAAGTATTTCTTAGCCTAAGAATAATAAAACAGTAAAAAATAGTAAAATACATAAATATTAACAGTATTGCAACATGTAAAATTCGATACCGCTATCAGCGTTTCGGACAAAGGCTTGCACCATCTTCCATTGTCTCACCTCACTCATTCAGTCTAACGTGTGCGCCGTTCACGTTGTGCTTATTAATACGTTTTGCTTGTGATTTTTTTACTCGCATATTTTAACCTTTGCAATGCCTCCCAAGCATCCTTCATCTACTAAGGCTTCTTGTAGTGAGCCTAAGCGGCAAAGGAAAATGTTAACCATAACAGATAAGGTAAGTTTACCTATCACGTACATATAAATTTACGTTGCATGCTTTTATTTATAAAGTAAAGGGTGGTTTTTTAACAGTGCAGGAAGGGTTAATACAGTAAACGTAAAAATAATTGTAAAATACCTATGTACATGAGTATGTCATATAAATATATGCTTGCATGCTGTTATTTATGAAGTAAAGGGTGGTTTGTTAACAGTACGGGGAGGGTTTATACAGTTTATACGGTGTAAACGTAAAAATAAATTAAAATATCTATGTACATATAGGCTGATCCTACTCCGCGATTTTCCTGTCTCGCGCCGGGTCCCGGAACCGAACCTTTACGATAATTGAAGGAACACTGTATATATATTTGTATGTATATATATATATATATATATATATATATATATATATATATATATATATATATATATATATATATATATATATATATATATATATATATATATATATATATTGTTCATTTTTTCCACATTTTTTTTAACTGCGAAATTGCAATAACGCCCCTAAGAAATAATGGTAAAAAAATATGAAATTCACGAATGACGCCAATGCAAAAACATTCGAAAAAATAATTTTTCATTTTAGTAAAACATCGACCGCCTCGGAGGCACTTTTCCGCCATCCTCCCCCTCTTCTACTGCTTAATGCGATCGGATATTCTGAAGTATATCGAAAAAAAGCATTAAGAAAAAACAGCACACATATTTTCAATATAATATCGTTAGGGAAATAGCGTGCAAGGGTGCATCAGCTGATACGGAAGTAGAAAAACGTTTACCAATAGAGGTTCGTTCTCCCGCATCCTACTACTCTTCTACCGCTTAATGCGATCAAATATTATGAAGAAAATTGAAAAAAAAGCATTAAGAACAAACAGCAAACAAATTTTCGAAATAATATCGTCAGGGAAATAGACTGCGAGGGTGCATCAGCTGATACGGAAGTGTGACAAAACGCTTGCCGATAGAGGTTCATTTTCCCGCATCCTCCTTCTCTTCTACCGCTTAATGCGATCGAATATTATGAAGAAAATTTAAAAAAGCATTAAGAACAAACAGCAAACAAATTTCGATATAATATCGTCAGGGAAATATCGTGTGAGGGTG
>JAXCGZ010000126.1:0-50000 GCA_037179515.1 Halocaridina rubra | reverse complement strand
CACACATCCACCTCAGCATTCTCTTTTCTGCGACATCTATCTTCCTTTCTTGAACCTTTTTCACCGGCCACGTCTCCGCTCCGTACAGCAACGCTGGTCTCACAACTGACTTGTACACTTTTCCTTTCACTCTAGCACTGATTTTCTTGTCACATAGCACCCCTGATGTTCTCTTCCAGCTGTTCCACGCTACCTGGATCCTATGATCAATCTCTCTCTCTAGGTCTCCATCCTTCGTTACGTAGGAGCCGAGGTATTTGAAGGCGTCCGCCTTTGGAAGCTTGTGGTCTTGCATGAACAGGTCACCTCCTTGTGTCACATTGCACTCCAGGTACTCCGTTTTCTGTCTGCTCACCTTCAGTCCGTAATCCTCCAGCAAACCCCTCCATAGCTCCAACCTCTCTTGCAATTCTTCACGGCTCTCGGAGACCAAAACAACATCGTCTGCAAAGAGCATGCTCCATGGTGCCTCCTTTGTCACTTCCTCCACCATCACATCCATGAGAAGGTTAAATAGATAGGGGCTAAGAGCTGATCCCTGATGGAGTCCAACTTTCACCTGAAAAGGCTCTGTAGTGCCAACTGTACTTCTTACTCTTGTTGTGGCTTCCCTGTATATGTCCTGAACTATCTTGACATACTTCTCCTTCACTCCCTTCGACCTCATACTCCTCCACACCTCGCTTCTCGGGACCCGATCATAAGCTTTTTCCAGGTCAATAAACACCATGTACAGCCCTCTTTGCTTATCTCTATATTTTTCCATTGTCTGCCTCATTGCGAATACTTATTATTATCCAATAAATACTTATTAGGCTATAATTGCTATACTAAGACCTTTCATGTTCAAATGACAGTTGGTTGCTACAACCACCCCAATCTGGTATAACCCGAGCCTCTTTCCTTATCTCGTAGAGTGCACAGTATGGTATATTAGACACACATACACACATGCATATTTGAAACCATTGGTAGGAGGTTGCCTGAATTATCTCTCTCTCTCTTGAATACAAACACACATCATACACATCGTTCGTATCTTCGTATGTTCGTAAGTCGAGAAGCTTTTGTATATATATACACAATGAAAGCGTGATATTAACAATACTATTATCCTTGAAAAACTTTTGTGATCATCAAGGGACTCAAAGTAATGTCGCAAGTTACTCAATAATGCCAACATACCAATTGGGCCACTGCAACAAAAAAGTCTGAATTTCATATCCCAATCAGATCTTTTACATCAACCTATTTTAGTTGACATGTGGAAATTAAGTATGTACAGTATATTCATAAAGGAACCGTAATATAACTCACCTCTCCTGCTGTGCGTTCTTTTTTGTCGATGCCTTTGGATATAGAATCCCATGACCTAGCTGTGACCATGCAAGCAAAGAGTCCATACAGTTCCCCAACACCTAACTGTTCCCCATATTTCTGTATCTCCTTAAGGTCTGCCTTCAATATACTTAACCAGAATTTACTGTAGGTGTTGCGAAATTCGTTGGTTAAAGTCTGAAAATAGTAAAACTTACATCTTTGCAATTCATTCCATGGGAACTACTCAACTATAATGAATAACTACATTCCTATCTCGTAGGGTAATTTCAAATAAGATAAAATTGTTTCAGCCAATATGTTTGATCCCATACGGTAATAGGCTAATTAGTCTAGCACAAACACGAGTTGCAGGGATAAAAGTTATTAAATAAATATAAAATAACACTACAGGAATGAGCATTAATACCACTGAAGAAAACCATTACTATCAGTGTCACTTATTTTGTAACCACAAAAGCAACATAATATAATACTAGGAATATACAAGTAGACAGAGTTTTCATTGGAAGTGGAGGCCTTCACTAGAAGCAATTTCTTCATGAGCTCAATGAAAAGTGTTAGTATAAAATGGCCAAGCCAGGAGTTTTGTATCTAATCCTGGATTAAACATATAGAGTACAGTATATCTAGAAATCCAAAAGATCACTACTTAAAGATACTTTTATCAGGTGTATAACCAAGGTATGTATAAAGTACATTCATAATATATACATAAAAAAGGAATATTCCTAACTTCCTCCTAGTAAAGCAGGGATTTGTTAAAGACACTTCCCAGTAAAATATATCTTACATAATTTTATCCTTAAAACATTAATTATATACTGTGAATGAAGAAGATTCTGCTGCATATATATATATTTCCTATCAGAAAAAACTTGTTCACTTCACAATCTAAAAATTGTAAACAACAGCACTAAGTACAATAAGCCATTTACATAGCAATACAAAAAAATACTGCAAAATGTAAACTGAAAATAGCAAAATTCATTACAATACTACTAATATCAAAAGAAGCCAAAAAAACGAATAAAAAAATCCAAAGATCAAGACAAAAAAAAAAAATGGATCAGAAAAGGAAATCCTGAACACAGGATAGAACTGGAACTCACAGTATAAAGTCCATGATCTAGAAGTATGATGTGTGCATTGTTATTGACTTTCTTCACCAAAACGTTGCCTGGATGGGGGTCACAGTGGACGTAACCATTTACAAATATCATTTCTGAATACAGCTGGCTAATTTTTTCCGAAACCTCTTTCGTATCAATACTGTTTACCTCCATATAGTTACGATCATTAACCTGGCCTCCCTCACAGTATTCCATCACCAAAACACGGTCTGTGGTCAAGTTCCAATCGACTGATGGTATCTGGTAATATTACTTGCATTAGAAATAATTATGAGGACAGAAGTGGGCTGATATAAGACTATTCAGTTAACAGATATTAAGATAAAATTAACATTTCTATAAATCTACAATATAAGCTTACCTTCAACCAAGGAAAATGAGTGAACTGTGAAGTAACTCTTTCAGCATTACGAGCTTCATATGTGAAGTCTAATTCCTTAGGTAAATTCTTTTTCATCTCATCTACCAACCACTTGAAATTGAAATCAGGAAAGATACGGGACACAACATTCACCAGCAGCTGAAAAAAATAAACTCTAAGCAGGGGCAATGCTATGAGGAATATCAAATTCAAAGATGGTATGCAGCAGACAAAAAAGTATCACAAATTTTACGAAAGCTTGAAAGCAGCAGCCAGTATACAAAAATGTGTCAGATTTTAAGAGTTTGAAAAAATATGGAACATGAAAATATGCATAAAAAATTTAAAAACGTATGAAAAAAGAATGCAGTTTGCATTTACATGTCTTAATTTTAAAACTTTAAAAAACCATACAATATGCAAAACTGCATACAAATTCTTACAGAGTTAAAGAAAGTGCCCAGTATGCAATAATTTATCTCAATTTAACAAGCTTTAAGAAAGCATACACAGTATGCAAAAATATATAAAAATTTCTACTTACACGGAAATAAAACCTCAACATGCAGAAACTGTATCACGGTTTTACCAGCTTGAAGAAAGCGTGGGTGTTATTAAAAAAAAAAGTATCGTAATTCTAACAAAGCTTTAAGGATGCAAGCAATATGTATAATATTATCAAAATATGAATCAAGTTCTTCCTGTATCAAAATTAAATTCTTATCTTGGGTAAATATATAGAAAATTATTAGGTCATACTGGATCTTTTGAAATTTTCTGCCACAAACATAGCACACATTATCCTATTTGAAAAACGTTCTAAAAATTTTCATGTACTGTATAGCCTCAAGTGAAAAAACCCATAAAAAGAAAATAGTTTACATACTGCTTTGTCTTTAGGAAAATAGAGAGGCTGTCTCAAAACGTCCTATATATGGCCAACATTTATCAATATAACCCACACTATAAGAAGGCAACTATCAAAACCAGTTGAATACTGAAGTCACTATGGGAATTTCTTATTTGGGCCTAATTAGATGGAATGATATATGAAGCCATCAGAATAGAAACAATGGAATGCTTTTTTAATATCCTATATGAAGAAAAGTAAAGATTTATAAATCTTTCAGAGGGACTGGTGCAGAGCATGATCATGGATTGTGCTAAGAAATGGCAAAGTTGAACAGGAACTTATAGATTACTACATTCATTTATACCTATTTACGATTCTAAAAGATTTCACAATGGCACTTAAAATGCTAGCAACAAAAATCTATCTTCCACATTCTCATTCCATTTATTAGGGTATGAGTGTATTTAGAGCTGTATATACTTCAACCACAAAGAAAATTGAAAAAAAATTTCATTTATCTAGCTACAATTATAATGTTCATTCTCAAATAACAAGCCCCTAAATACAGAGTTACCATCACTTTACCTCCATTCCTTTCATATCAATTTTGGAGTGATCTTTAACAGCAGGATGTTGGACTTTCACTGCCACCAAGCGTCCATCGTTTAGTCGTGCCTTGTGAACCTGAGCTAAGGAAGCAGCACCAAGCGGTTCGGGATCGAATTCTGTAAACAATTTTTTTGGCTAAAAAAAAAAATAAAGATAATATATAAATAAATAATAAGCCATTGTATGTATTATATTAATGACCAATGATGATTTACTCTAAAAAATGACCCCTACTCTTTAAAAACGATGAGTCATTCTATATTTCAATGCTCATTTCCTAGGTGAAATCTTAAAAAGAAAAAAAAATACAAACTGATAAATATACACTCGCTCTGCATGCTATAAAAAGTATATTATCTTACATTCTTGTGACTTTAGCATATTTATTATCATATATTTCCAGACGTTCCTCGACGATATAGGTAATGAATGAGATAAGATAGTCAGGGATGCTGAGAAACTTATAAGAAAATGTGCATGAATAAAGAAATTATTGCACGATGCAGGTGTATATATATATATATATATATATATATATATATATATATATATATATATATATATATATATATATATATATATATATATATATATATATATATATATATATATATAGAGAGATTATTTTATTTTATTAATTTATTGCGCCAAGGCGTCAGACATTACATGAGTTCATACAAATAATGCTTCAAATGGATATAAAACCAAGAATTGAACATGGTTTACAGGGAGGTGTACATATTGATAAAACATTGCTGCATACTAACACACAACTCACAGAATGGCAGCACAGAGTACATTATATGCAAAAGTAAAGCTCAGAGAAACGCAGAATGCACAAACAGAATTATATAGCAACATACAGAAAATATATGTATAATTCAATATAATTAATGGCCACCAAAGTGAGGAAAACGAGCAAGAATAACATCAAGGTTGTCATCATTAAGTAAAAATGAGCAGATCTGTATTAAGTTCTGACCTCGTGGTAAACATCTCTCACTGCGGGGCACTGAAGACAATAGTGGTCAAGAATGTTAGCATTAGTTCGGTCGCATAATGTACAGGAGGTGTACTGTGGCATATCTAGAGTCTGGGAGACCTGCCATAAAGGCCGATACCCCATTCTGAGCCGAGCACTAACTACATTGTTTTTCCGCACCATTAACCCGCGTCTGCGATACTTGTAGCGACTGTGAAGGAAGTGATCATGGTGCTGTATGGACACACTGTTGGCCCTCTCCGTGTCCCTGCGCTGGACCGTCATGGCAAACCCAGCTGAGTAGATGATGTTACGTAGGCATCGGAGGGAGGGCTCAGCGTCCACAGCATGCCCATCCAGCATACAGGCCGCCTTGGCAAGACGATCAGCTGTGTCGTTGCCAGTCAGCCCAATGTGAGATGGAGTCCACACAAATGACACAACAAGAGAAGCATCCCGAGCGGCTGCGAGGCGACATAGTATATTTCCCACAGCACGGCCACAGATAGGTCTTGGCGAGGATAGGGCTTGTAGGGCCGATTGGGAGTCACAAATTATTACCCCATTCACTCGTCGTCGAACAAGGAGAGTCACGGCATCCAAGATGGCATTCAGTTCACAGTAGGTGGAGCTCGACGAGGTGGGTAGTCTACGGCCAATCCATGAATCAGCCGGCACAGGCGGCTCCATGGTGGGGGAAAACACAGCACATGCCGCCCTCCCATCTGCTTGCACAGAACCATCAACATAGACGTGGTGTGCTGCAGGGACAGACGTGGATACATCAGCGATAGTCTCCAGAGCTAACTGTCTCTGCAAGGGGGGATAGACATCCTTCGAGGTCGGTGTATATGTGACAGCGAGGAGGGGGACACGCCAGGGTGGTAAATCTGGGACAGCCGCCTGCACTGGCAGGTCGATGTCAAGGCCACGGAGAATGTCACTCACCACCCTGATAAGGTTATGACCTCCTGCTCGAAGTGGGAGCCTGGGTGCGTCTGGATCAAGGGACGTCCTCATGACAGCAGAGAAGTACGGAGCAAGAAAGGGGTAGTGAAGACACTTAACAGTAAAATAGGACACATTGGCATAAATCCTCTCCACAAGAGGGGGTAAGTTGAGCTCCAACTGCATACTCACAATACGGGTAGAGAGAGAACATCCCAAGATAAATCTCATGACTCGATTCTGGAACTTTTCAAGTGGCTCGAGAGCTGGTTTAGGAAGTTGACACAAGGCAGGAGACAGATAGTCAACCACTGACCGAAGTAGTAGGATGTAGAGGGTCCTCGCCACTGGGATGGAGACTCCTGCAGCATTGTTGGCAAGCCACTTGACAGGTGCAAAGCGGGGCTCCAGACGGTCAAGAAGGCTCTTCACAAAGGGATGAATTCGTTGACGAGCAGGTATAGCTGGGGTGATCCGGACAGGTGCACCTAAATATGTGTACTGTGTGCAGTGAGGGATGACATTACCACCCATGGCGAATGCGGGCAGTGCTCTGCAGTTGCGTGAAGTAAAAATCCTGCTTTTTTCTGGGGAGATAATAAGGCCACAGGAGGTAGCAGACACGTAAAAGTCATGGAGCATGTGCTGAAGGTCGTGAGTTGAGGTCGTGTGGATGCATATGTCGTCCGCATAGCAGGTAACTGTAGTACCGGGGATGACAGGAAGGAGGGAGAGTAGACGATGCATAAGGATATTGAATAGAAAAGGACTTAGCACACACCCCTGAGGAGTACCCAGTTCAAACCGTTCATAGGAGCTATACGACCCTTTAAAAAGGACGCTTGATGTTCTGTTGCAGAGATATCCCCGTATCCATTTCAGTATGTTCCCCCGAACTCCAAAGTCCACCAGCTGGTCAAGAATAATTTCCTTGTTGGCTATATCGAAGGCAGATTTGAGGTCCAGGAAGGCGACCACACTGGTGGGAGAAAGACGGGTGTAGAGTTCAGCGAGGCAGTGATGTGTGCTCCGTTGTGGGAGGAAACCATAAAGACTGGGGGAGAGTTTATCCTGTAGACGGTGCATGAGCCGGGCAAGAAGGATGCGTTCAAACACTTTGCTGAAGCAGGAGGTGAGGGAGATAGGCCTAAATTTGTCGGTTCCAGGTTTTGGTAGAGGAATAATAGTGCTTCTGGTCCAGGCAGAGGGCACATGCCCCAAGCAAAAGCAAAGATTGAAGAGGCGCAGTAGGGGGTTACCAGGAACTTTCTGAAGAAGACGGAGAACTTGATATGTAAGACCATCCTCCCCAGGGGCAGTAGCCTTAATCCTAGCAAGAGCACGTCGTAGTTCATCCTCTGTGAATGGGATGTCATCCTCTTCATCCGTCTGTAGTAATGCACCCATTAGGCGGAGGTTACGAACACTGCGGTGGGTGGAGAGTGCCTCTTGAACGTTCCCGGGAAGGTTGCAAGTTTGTGACTGTGCTGACCAGGTAGTAATGAGGTCCTGAGCGTACTCAAGTGGACTGTGGTGTAGAGCACAGGTGGGTTTCTTCTTGACAGCCTTCCTTATAAGATGCCACATAGTCCCAGCGCTAGTCTGATGGTTAATACTATCCGTAAATTTCTGCCAATACTCCGTGTGCACACACTTCTGCAGGGCAACTAGATCATCCCTCGCCAACTGATATTGGTGCAGGTGGTCAGGGGTGGGCTGTCTTTGAAAGGAGAGTCCAGCATCCACAGCTGTCCTTTCCGCCTGGGCAATACGCTGATCCAGAGTCCAGGAATGGGCCTCAGGGCAACGTGGAACGTGTGGTCTGAGAACATAATGCGTGTAGAAGTCATGTGTAGAATCCACCAGTGAGTTGTATAAGCTGTCTGGAGAAAGGAGATCAAAAGTGGGAAGGAGGTGAGAGATAAAGGAAATATAAGTGGGACAGTATTTGGGAGGGATAGAGATGCGGGTGCGGTGATGGGAGAGGGTAGCTGGAGTCTGAAGTATGGAGTATTTCAGGCTAAGGGCAACATGGTCAGAAAAGAGAGAAGGGATAGAAGAGCAGGAGACATTAGGTTCCACAAGGCCAGCTGTGAGAATGTGATCTACAGTACCCCCACGAGCGTGTGTGGCACCACCAGTATCCCAGCGGGTGAGGCGGTAGCGGCGGATGTAGTCGAGCAGAGGCTTGCCACCGCGATTGGGAGTGAGAGATGAGTCACCAAGGGCGGGGTGTCTGGCGTTAAAATCCCCCATATAGATCATTCCACTGTCTGTAGGTATTGGAAGGGCTGGTAGATTAATCACACCTGGGGCAGAGTAGACATTGCACAATCGAAGAGTACCATTCCCGACAGTGATTTCAAAGAGCTGAAAGGTCATATCAACTTGTGCAGAAGAACCAAGGAGCATGTGAGGTATGGAGGAATGAATGTAGGTAATGAGTCCTCTTCTGGTATAATGCACATATGAAACATACCCTGTGAGCATAGGAGCCTCCTCCCCTGGTGGTGCACCACCAGGAAAAGCCTCTTGTATGAAAATAACCTGCGGATGATGACGATAAACATAGGCTCTAAGTGCAGTGAGTTTAGGAGAGTGTCTAATTCCAAAGGCATTCCAAGAGATGGCATGAAATTGTATGCGACTAGCGAATCTTATTCTTATTTTTGCGGAAGGCAGAAGTGGGCGGGGCACTGTCAGACAGAGCATGGGATGAAGAAGACCTGGGCTGCACATCAGTCAACTTCTCAAGGTGGGAGGCGACCTTATTAAACTTGTCAGTGAGAGTCGTGATGGTGTCAACAACAGCTTGATGAGACTCGACCAAACTTGCGAGAGTCCTTTCCATTGTATCTTGCTGGGTGACCATACTGTCAATGCGGGCACCTATGATATCAAGGCGAGCTGTGAGAGCTGTACAGCGGGACTCCAGGGTAGCAACAGCCTTACGGAGAGCAATGATGTCAGCAGAGTCAGGAGGACGTAGAGAGGAAGGTGCGGCGATGGGCGGTGGCGGGGGCAGTGGAGCGCGCTCTGGTGGTGTGGCATGAGACCGTCTAGCACAGCCATGCCAGACGTTGACCCCAGGCATGTTGCACCGAACACACTTCCACTGTGAAGTGTCCGGCGGAGGCTGAGACGTGGATCCAGAAGCAGTATCACAAGCAGCGGCAGCAGCAGATGAGGCAGGTATACGGTGCGGGCAGGAGCGTGTGTCATGGGCAGCAGCACACCATGCACATCTGGCCGGAGCAGAACAATAGCGTGAGATATGGCCAATACCCCAGCATTTAAAACACCAAGGCTGCTCGTCCTTCAACCTGCGCAATTCACAGGAAGGGAGGCAAGGGAGAAAGGAAAACTCAACGACTGGTGGGGGTGGTTCAGGGAGACTCCAGGTGATGACAATACGGTTGATGGGCTCCCCGTCCTGAAGGAACCGTCGAGCAGTGTGCACTCCTGGTAGCTCCTTGGCAAGGGAAGGGTCAAGTGCAATAGGGTAGCGAGTAACGAGGTATGTTGGGAACTTACGGGGCCGCTCAATTGAGTCCTGAATATCGCAACGTAGAGAAAGAAAATCCCCACTCGTGACCCTGTCAATGATGTCCTTGCGACGCCTCGAGATGTAGACAAAGCGTGATGTAACCGAAGACATCTTCACCTCAGCCAGCTCCCGATTGAGACGAAAAGTTTTGGTGACATCAGTAAGCCAACGAAGCTTCACTTCACTGGAGGGATTTTCTTGGAAGCCCAGCTTGACATAATCTGCCCGAGGAGCAAAGGCTGGGGCAGCAGATGGGAGCGACGAGAGTGCAGCTGACTGGAGTGATGAAGAAGTAGCTGAAGGAGGTAACAAAGGTACAGCAGGAGGAAGAGGGCAGGGCAGGGGACTGCCAGAGGTTGCATGTGGAACAGCATCCTTGTCTGTCTTGTGAGTTTTGGCAGCAGGCGACGTTGAGGCACTGCTGGAATCAGACCCATCGTCTATGGGGCGTTTAGAGGAGGCAGAGTTCAGTAGTTGAGGATGAGGGTGAGAGCACATAGCCCTAGCTGGTGGCTGCTGATGTCTACATGGTGGAAGAGTAGGCCAATCCCGCATATCCTGGCCATCCTCGTCACACAGGGCTGTGTCGGCCTCAATATCCGCCAAGGAGGATGGTCCTGAATAGTCCATGATATCCGGTGAGGTGGCAACACTAGCTTGGAGAGACGTCAACGAGGGGGGGAAGCAACATGACGTCACCCCACGTCGTACTGCGCATGCGCAAATCCGAGTCCGCCAAACGAATGGGGTCTTACCACTGGCAGTTTTTTTCTCGAAACTACAGACTAAGTCCAAAAAGACCCCAAAAAGCACTGTTGACACTAAAATGATGTCTGTATCTTACTATGAATGTCGCCACGGTGAGGAATCAAACTGCGCTGTAGAACCCTCAGAAATCAGCAATAACTGTAGAGATTACACAGTCGTCGTCCGCTTCCGAAAGATGGCGGGACACACTCCTATATAGAGAGAGAGAGAGAGAGAGAGAGAGCGGTAACCCTAACCCACAAATGCCTGTACTCACAAACAAACCAACCCACGAATAAAATTTCGAACAAATCTTTACCCCAACCCATGAAAACACATGTGTTGGCCAAGCCACCACATGTCCCACTTGCCCACTCTCAGTTCTGCATTGGCGCCCGCGCTGTGGTTCGGTCATGATCTGTTCGTAGTTCTTGCTTTATTTTGCATTGTTTTACCTTTCAGATAGCCCTTATTATGGCTCCTAAGAAAGTTAAAAGTGTTAGTGATATTGGCGTATAACACCTTAGAAACATAATAATGGAAACAAAGAGAGAAATAATTTCTAAACATGAAAATGGGGTTCGTGTGTCCGATCTCACCACACAGTATAAGATGGCGAAATCGACCATCTGAACTATTTTAAAGAATAAAAATATCGTACAGGTGGCTGACGTGGCTAAGGGAGTAAATATATTAACGAAGAAAAGGTCACAATTAATAGAGGAGGTAGAAAAATTATTGTTGCTTTGGATAAATGAAAAACAGCTGGTTGGAGATAGTATTAGCGAGGCCCTAATATGCGCTGAGGCTTTGCAAATCCACCATGATTTAGTAGAAAACTCTCCAAGTTCTAGTGGTGCTAAAGTTTAGGAATTTAAAGCCAGCAAAAGCTGGTTTGAACTCTTTCATCGACAAACTGGGATTCATAGCGTCTAGACATGGAGAGGCGGCTAGTTCCGACCAAAAACCAGCGGATTCTTACGTGAAGGAATTCGCTAAATTTGTCAAGAACGAAGGTTATATCGCTCAACAAGTTTTTAAATGTGATGAAACAGGACTCTTTCGGAAGAAAATGCCCAAAAGAACCTATATAACCCGAGAGGAGAGGTCACTGCCTGGCCACAAACCAATGAAAGACACGCTTACATTTTTATTGTGCACTAATGCTAGTAGGGACTGTGAGATCAAGCCTCTTTCAGTTTACCACTCTGAAAATCCACTCGTTTTTAAGCGTGTTAATGTGTTGAAAGCTAGCCTTCCAGTAAAAGCGTAATCCAAAGGCTTGGGTCATGTGGATTTTATTCCTAAAGTGGTTGATTAAGGAAAATTATTTGCCCCTCAAGTGTCTCCTCATCATGGATAATACTCCTGCCCATCTTCCAGGTGTGGAAGGTCTTGCTATATATTACAACTGCATTAAAGTAAAATTTCTGCCTCCCAAAACCACTCCTATCCTCCAGCCCATGGGCCAGGTAATTTCTAATTTTAAAAAGTTGTATACGAAGGGTCTTTTTGCCAGGTGTTTCCAGGCCAGTAATGACACAGATTTGACCCTTCATGATTTATGGAAAGACCACTTTAATATCATCCATTGCATTGGTCTCATTGAAAAAGCATGGAAGGAGGTCTCATATCGCACACTGAACTCCGCCTGGAGGAAACTTTGGCCAGGCTGTGTGACTGATAGAGACTTCGAGGGCTTCAAGCAGGAGATAGCTATTCAAATTTTTAATGAAACTGTGGTCACAGGCAAAAGTATGGCCTTGGAGGTCAATGAGGAGGAGCTGGTGGAGGACCAAAAAGAAGAACCTACCACCAATGAATTAGTTAAGTTGCAATGTGAACAGGTGAAGATTTTCCAAGAGGAACAGTCACTGGAGGAGGGGGATGAGAGGGAAAAGGTGTCCAGTGAAAATTTTTTTAAAATTTTTACTAAGTGGAAAGATGTGCTGGGTTTTATTGAGAATCATCAACCAGATAAAACTGTGAGCAATATGCACTCTTTCCTACTGTATTTGTTATTAACGGGAGAATGTGAGAACTTTTTCTAAGGGTTGGATTTTGCTATTTTATGCTGGGTATCAACTAGTATGTACTGTATACCGAAATATGTACGTTTTACTTTAGTAGAGTAGACTTCCATTCTATTATCAATGTAATTTTCCTTTTACAGATGAAATACATATAACCTGTATTATATTTCATGTTTTTTGTGACTAACAACACTTTAAAATGAATATTTATTATGACCAGGATCGGATTAATTGAATTTACATGCTTTTTAATGAGAAAAATAATCCACCCCACTAACAATCCAACCCAAGAACAGATTAAGTTCGTGGGTTGGGGTCACCACTGTATATATATATATATATATATATATATATATATATATATATATATATATATATATATATATATATATATATATATATATATATATATATATATATATATATATATATATATACCGTATATTTCGGTGTATAAGTCGGCCTACAGATAAGTCGACCCAAAAATGAGAGTAATTTTTTATGATTTTTGCTAATATCTGAGGTATAGGTTGACCTCTAAAATACAGAACTCGCCTACCGTAAATTATCGGCTAGCCTAAGCAGCAGTGTAAAAGTTGAAATACGAAACTCGCCTAAGTTATAGGCTAGCCTAAGCAGCAGTGTAAAAGTTACCATATATAAAACACCGGGCATTAATTAAAGACTACCGGTATGTTATTACAAACGTTGTTCTACTTACAATATGAAATAGTATATAAGGTAGTATTAATATAAATCTCTATAAAAATGACGAAATAGATTCATTTCTCCGCACGATCGTAACGTAAACAAAAGCGTGTTCATATGGGTGAATTATTCGAAACGTTCCAAGCAGCTGACAAGCTCATTATAGCAACTAACAGCCCCCGCCTTCTTCTTCCTCCTCTAAGCACAACTACCGTACTACCTCATCAAACAGCTTCTGTTGGTAGTTTGCATACTCATATACTTTCACTTCGTTTTCTCTCTAATTCAGTCTGGTCCTAACTCTCCTACTAACCAGAGAAAATTCTTTAAATATTTTCTACACTTAAGCTACCCATGGAGCCGCCAACAAAACGCAGAAAATACGAAGCCAGTTTTAAACTAAAATGGTCTTTTTCCTTTGATTAATAGCATTTTGTGGAATTTTAAGGTAATGGTAGCTCTATTACATTATTAGTGTCGAATCAGAATGTGAATTGATTAAAATACAAGTATTTACCTTAGTAGCTACATGTATTTACATCGATAGTTACCGCACCGAGGCTGTCGTCGGTATTAGCCTAAGGTTAGGCCTGATTTCCTGCACCAATATGTCACAAGATTTCAAGGTTTGCTATTTGTGATTGTTATATAAGTCGACCCTCAATTTTGGGCTGATTTTTGGGGGCTAAAACATCGACTTATACACCGAAATATACGGTATATATATATATATATATATATATATATATATATATATATATATATATATATATAGTAATCCCTTGCTATATCGCGATTCACCTATCGTGAATTCAGTGCATCGCCTTTTTTTTTTGGCGAGCTTTTTTTTTTCTGGGTATATGCGAGAATCCACGATATGTGGAAATATTAACATTTTCAATATTTCCATTATTTCATTGGAAAATTTTTTTTTTTTCATTATTTCATTGATAACAAAAAATATTTCCCTGCCTAAGAATAATAAAACACTAAAAAATAGTATAAAGCACTAATTTAAACATGTAACTCTGCACCATAGAAAATACAATACCGGTATCGGCGTTTCGGAAAACGCAAAGGGTCGCACCTACGTGAGATAGTACATATTAAAATTTCCAGTATTTTCATTATCTTACTGATTAAAAAAAGTATTTCCTAGCCTAACAATAATAAAACAGTAAAAAATAGTAAAAAACATATATTTAAACAGGTAACTCGCAGTATTGCACCATGTAAAATACTGTACTGTAGCGTACTGGCGTCTTGGAAAACGCAAAGGGTCGAACCTATGTGAGATAGTACATGGGATGCCATTGGCTGGTGGGTAGGAGACGAGGAATCACAGAATTGTTTTTCTGTATGTTCTGTATCATGGGGTCTGATTGGCATTTTGATTGAAGCTTGGTTCTCCCAGCATCTTCCATTGCCTCGCCTCACCTGTTCAGTCTACTCAAGTGTGTGCCGTTCGCGTTGTGCTTCTTAATACGTTGTTGTGCTTGTGATTTTGTTAAACTTTTGTATTTCAACCCCTTTAATGCCTCCCAAGCATCCTTCACCTTCTAAGGCTTCTGGTAGTATGCCTAAGCAGCAAAGGAAGATGCTGACCATAACAGAAAAGGTAAAACTGTTAGATATGCTGAAGGAAGGAAGAAGGTTTTCGGAAGTCGGCCGTAGAGCTATCACTGGCTGTGGAGTATGTACACGTCATCATCACGCCATTCACAGTAAGTGTACCTATCACGTTCATATAAATTTACGCTTTCACGCTGTTATAAATAAAGTAAAGGGTGGTTTGTTAACGGTGCAGGGAGGGTTTATAGAGTAAAGGAACCGAACCACTGAGATAAACGAGGGAGCACTGTGTATATATATATATATATATATATATATATATATATATATATATATATATATATATATATATATATATATATATATATATATATATATATATATATATATATATATATATATATATATATATACAGTGTTCCCCCCCTTATCGCGGTAGTTCGGTTCCAGGACCCAGTGCGAACCAGGAAAACCGCGGAGTAGGATCAGCCTATATGTACATAGATATTTTAATTTATTTTTACGTTTACACTGTATAAACCCTCCCTGTACTGTTAACAAACCACCCTTTACTTCATAAATAACAGCATGCAACGTAAATTTATAAGAAAATTATAGATAAAATTACGGTGAATGAAGTGGTAATTACATGACAGACTCATGTACATAGGTATTTTACAATTATTTTTACGTTTACGTACTGTATAAACCCTCAATGCACTGTTAAAAAAACACCCTTTACATTATAAATAACAGCAAGCAACGTAATTTTACATGAAAGTGGTAGATAAAATTACGGTGAATGAAGTGGTACTTACATGACATACTCGTGTACAGAGGTATTTTACAATTATTTTAACGTTTACACTGTATAAACCCTCCCTGTACTGTTAACAAACCACCCTTTACTTCATAAATAACAGCATGCAACGTAAATTTATATGAAAGTGAGATAAAATTGCGGTGAATGAAGTTGTAATTACATGACATACTCATGCACATAGGTATTTTACAATTATTTTTACGTTTACGTACTGTATAAACCCTCCCTGCACTGTTAAAAAAACACCCTTTACACTATAAATAACAGCAAGCAACGTAAATTTACATGAAAGTGATAGATAAAATTACAGTGAATGAAGTGGTAATTACATGAAATACTCATGTACATAGGTATTTTAAAATTATTTTTACGTTTACGTACTGTATAAACCCTCCCTGCACTGTTAAAACAACACCCTTTACATTATAAATAACAGCAAGCAACGTAAATTTACATGAAAGTGGTATATAAAATTACGGTGAATGAAGTGGTAATTACATGACATACTCATGTACATAGGTATTTTACAATTATTTTTACGTTTACACTGTATAAACCCTCCCTGTACTGTTAAAAAACCACCCTTTACTTCATAAATAACAGCATGCAACGTAAATTTATAGGAAAGTGATAGAAAAAATTACGGTGAATGAAGTGGTAATTACATGACATCTTCATGTACATAGGTATTTTACAATTATTTTTACGTTTACCTACTGTATAAACCCTCCCTGCACCGTTAAAAAAAACACCCTTTACATTATAAATAACAGCATGCAACGTAAATTTACATTTTCAATAAAAAAAATGAAAATACTGAAAAATTTTATCTTTTCAATATTTCAATATTTTTGCGTATACCCATAAAATAAAATAATAATTTATAAAAAAAAACGCGATACAGTGAGAACGCGAACCAAGAAACGCGATACAGGGGGAGAACAATCTAGATAGATATATATATATATATATATATATATATATATATATATATATATATATATATATATATATATATATATATATATATATATATATATATATATATATATATATAGACACCTTGTTCCTTTTATACACGATTTTTTTATATGCGAAATTGCAATAACGCCCCCCAAAAATAATAGTAAAATATTCGGAAGTCGCGAATAATGCCCCCCCCCCCCTTTTTTTTTTTTTTTGTGACAACAGGATGGACCAAAAAATTATAAAATAAAACAGCCTTTATCAGGCTGTAAAGAGAAACAGATGGAGAGTGTAATGACCTGTCAGATGTGAAGGGATTATAAAAGATGTGTAATGAATATCCAGCTCTCTGCTGGGTTTTAATATACCTCTGCATTACTCTCATGATGTCTATTCCAAAAGTTCTCCTTAGATCTTATTATTATTATTATTATTATTATTATTATTATTATTATTATTATTATTATTATTACTATTATTATTATTATTATTATTATTATTATCTTATTTTTTTATTATTATTATTATTATTATTATTTTTAACAATAATTTTCCTTTGATGATGATTGTGGAGATTATTATTATTATTATTAATATCATTATTATTACGAATTTGTAATTAAACCATTATTTTTACAATAAATAATGTAGTTTTGGGTTGAATGAACAAGAGTTAATTAAAGATTCTCTCTCTCTCTCTCTCGTTTCATTTCACTTATATTATATAGAATATATTTCTATTAAAAGGAGAATAGTCTTACAAAACAACGCGTACATTAGTTACTTTACAAGCTGATGAGTCGTTTGGGGCAGCAAATGATAAATATAATAATGCACTTTTAATAAAAACGTTAATGAGTTAAAAGACCATTAAATTAATTTCCTTTCCACGAATCCTTTGTAATGTCTCTCTTAAACAGGAATTTGGCAGAAATTTTTCATTTTATTATGTAAATACAATTATTGCTTTAGTCTTAATCACCTAAGTTTTAATTCGTTTTTTTGTAAAGAAATGAGAGAGAGAGAGAGAGAGAGAGAGAGAGAGAGAGAGAGAGAGAGAGGAGAGAGAGAGAGAGAGGAGAGAGAGAGAGAGAGAGAGAGAGAGAGAGAGAGAGAGAGAGAGAGAGAGAGAGAGAGAGAGAGAGAGAGACAGAGAGAGAGAGAGACAGAGAGAGAGAGAAGAGAGAGAGAGAGAGAGAGAGAGAGAGAGAGAGCAGAGAGAGAGAGAGAGAGAGAGAGACGAGAGAGAGAGAGAGAGAGAGAGAGAGAGAGAGAGAGAGAGAGAGAGAGAGAGAGAGAGAGAGAGAGAGAGAGAGAGGAGAGAGAGAGAGAGAGAGAGAGAAGAGAGAGAGAGAGAGAGAGAGAGAGAGAGAGAGAGAGAGAGAGAGAGAGAGAGAGAGAGAGAGAGAGAGAGAGAGAGAAGAGAGAGAGAGAGAGAGAGAGAGAGAGAGAGAGAGAGAGAGAGAGAGAGAGAGAGAGAGAGAGAGAGAGAGAGAGAGAGAGAGAGAGGAGAGAGAGAGAGAGAGAGAGAGAGAGAGAGAGAGAGAGAGAGAGAGAGAGAGAGAGAGAGAGAAGAGAGAGAGAGAGAGAGAGAGAGAGAGAGAGAGAGAGAGAGTTATTGGATACATTTTATTAACAAATTTGTCATTCAAAAACCAGATACAAATTTGAAAATGGAAGGAGGATGCAAAACACGTGTTCTGAAAATATTAAGAACATAAGAACATAAGAATAGGGGACACTGCAACATGCTTACTGGCCACACACGAGGCAGTTCCATTTTGAATGATATTTTTCAGCATGTCTAACCTATTCTATTCTACTCTACTTATTTATTCTATTTTTCTTTTTATGATTTTTATAATAAACACTAATCTAATTCATACCCACCCTACCTCTGTCATATGTCTATCTAATCTACATTTGAAGGTGTCTAAGGTATTGGCATTTATTATCCTACTAGGAATACTCTATGGCATTACCAAGCCAATTTTCATCAATTTCCCTTCTGAACCTAAATTTATCAAAATTAAATCCATTACCCATTACGAGTTCTGGTTTGATCATGAATTTTTAAAACTTTATTAATATCACCCTTGTTAATCCCTTTAAACCATTTATACACCTCAATCATAGCCCCCCTAACTCTGTGCCTCTCTAGAGAATGTAGATTAATTTTTTTTAATCTGTCATATGATAGATTTAGGCACTGCATAATTAATTTTTTTTCTTTCGTTTTTTAGTCTTCCTTTGGTTATTTATAATTCTTATTTTATCTATATATACATTTGCAGATAGAGGCTCGTTCTCCTGCGTCCTCCTCCTCTTCTACCACATAAGTTACTTGCTCACTGCCACCATGTATGTCCCAGCGTACTGTATAACTGTTGCCCACTGCATAATAGAGTAAAGTATAGTAATGTATGTTAATTTCTAGCTGTAAAGTGAATATGAATATCTTTTGTATACTCTTAAAAATAGATACAGTCGAGAGAATACCGAAGATGGCCAGGGCGTACCCCGCTCATGCGACGCACAGAGGAGCCCGACCTCTGTTGAAACTGGACGAGGGTTACCGCATCAATATGGACGGGCGCGGCTAAAGAAGCGAGTCCATACCCTGAGGATTGCTACTCTTAACATCGGTAGCATGACCGGTAGAGGAAGAGAAGTTGCGGATTTGATGGAGAGAAGGAGGATTAACATACTGTGTGTACAAGAGACAAGATGGAAAGGAAATAAAGCGCGAGATTTGGGTGGAGGCTACAAGTTGATATACAGTGGAGCGGATGAGAGAGGAAGAAATGGAGTGGGTGTGGTGCTAGACCCCCAAACCAAGGAGGAGCTGGTGGAGGTGGTGAGGAAGAGCAGCAGGATTTTGAGGATCAAGTTGGTATATGGTCAGGAAGAAATAAACGTGATCAGCGCATATGCCCCCCAAGTTGGGTGCGATGACGCAGAGAAGGAAACGTTCTGGCAAGAAATGGACGGAGTACAGAGGGAGGTCCCGCCGGGGGAGAGGTGTGTCGTGGGCGGCGACTTAAACGGGCATATAGGACATGACAACGATGGAGTGAGACGAGTTCTTGGAGGCAAAGGTACTGGAGTGAAAAACCAGGAGGGGGAGAGCGTGCTGGAATTTGCCATAGCATTTGACATGGCGATCCTGAACACGTTCTTCATGAAAAACAGCTACCGGACATACAGGAGTGGTCCCAGAGAGAGTCAAATCGACTTCCTCCTGTATCGAAGAGAAAACATCCGAGAAGTGGAAGACTGTAAAGTACTACAAGGAGAGAGTGTGGGAGCGCAGCACAGCCCAGTTGTGGCGAAGCTGGTTGTAAGGACGCGAAGGACCGGAGTCGAGAGGGGAAAACCTAGAATCAAGTGGTGGAAACTCAAGGATGAGGTGGTGCAGCAGGAGTACAAGAGGAAAGCACTACAAAGGATAGAAGAGGCAGAGGAGGTGGATCAGTGGTGGAAAAGGAACAGTGAAATGATCAGGAGTACGGCAGAGGAAGTCCTCGGAAAGTCATCTGGAAAGAAGTCGAGAAACGGAAAAGAGTCTTGGTGGTGGTCCTCAAATTGCAAAGAGAAGATAGAAAAGAAGAAAGAGATGAAGAAAGCTTACGACAAGGAAAGAACAGAGGAGCGTAAAGCTATGTTGAAAGATGCAAATAAGGAGGCGAAGAGGGCTGTAGCACAGGCGCGTGCAGCAGCACTGCAGGATATGTATGAGAACCTTGAAACAAAGGAGGGACAGAAGAGAATCTATAAGTTAGCAAAAGAAAGGAACAGATCGACAAAGGACCTAACATCAATAAAGCAAATCAAGGATAAGAACGGAAGAGCGCTTACTGACCCCGACATTATTAAAATGCGGTGGAGGGACTACTACGAAGAACTTCTAAATCAGGAAAATCCAAGAATACGAAGAGGTGAAGGAGTGGGAATGGAGGGAGAGGTAGACGCTGTGAGTGAGGCGGAAGTCAGAGAAGCGTTGAAGAAGATGAAAAATGGAAAGTCAGTAGGGCCAGACCAGATTCCTGCAGAGGTATGGAAGAGTTTAGGCGAAGAAGGGATACGGGTGCTGACAAAGTTCCTGAACATGGTGATGAAGGAAGAGACTATCCCGAACGAGTGGAGAGATAGTATAATGGTACCGATTTTCAAAGAAAAGGGAGACATCCAGAGTTGCAACAACTATAGAGGAATTAAGCTAACATCTCACACTATGAAGCTGCTGGAAAGTGTTGGATAAAAGGCTGAGGGAGGAGACAGAAGTTTGTAGTGAGCAGTTTGGTTTTATGAAAGGTCGAGGAACAATGGATGCAGTATTCGCAATGAGGCAGACAATGGAAAAATATAGAGATAAGCAAAGAGGGCTGTACATGGCGTTTATTGACCTGGAAAAACCTTATGATCGGGTCCCGAGAAGCGAGGTGTGATTGCCTAATTGTGTTTACGGGAAAGAGCCCAAAGCTCGTATCTTCCCGTCTCCTGATCGGTTCCATTTTAGACTTAGTGATACTTATCATACCTGTCCTTAAAACTATGGAGGAGTATGAGGTCGAAGGGAGTGAAGGAGAAGTATGTCAAGATAGTTCAGGACATATACAGGGAAGCCACAACAAGAGTAAGAAGTACAGTTGGCACTACAGAGCCTTTTCAGGTGAAAGTTGGACTCCATCAGGGATCAGCTCTTAGCCCCTATCTATTTAACCTTCTCATGGATGTGATGGTGGAGGAAGTGACAAAGGAGGCACCATGGAGCATGCTCTTTGCAGACGATATTGTTTTGGTCTCCGAGAGCCGTGAAGAATTGCAAGAGAGGTTGGAGCTATGGAGGGGTTTGCTGGAGGATTACGGACTGAAGGTGAGCAGACAGAAAACGGAGTACCTGGAGTGCAATGTGACACAAGGAGGCGACCTGTTCATGCAAGACCACAAGCTCCCAAAGGCGGACGCCTTCAAATACCTCGGCTCCTACGTAACGAAGGATGGAGACCTAGAGAGAGAGATTGATCATAGGATCCAGGTAGCGTGGAACAGCTGGAAGAGAACATCAGGGGTGCTATGTGACAAGAAAATCAGTGCTAGAGTGAAAGGAAAAGTGTACAAGTCAGTTGTGAGACCAGCGTTGCTGTACGGTGCGGAGACGTGGCCGGTGAAAAAGGTTCAAGAAAGGAAGATAGATGTCGCAGAAATGAGAATGCTGAGGTGGATGTGTGGGGTGACGAGGGAGGACAGGATACGAAATGACCAGATCAGAGGTACAGTGAAGGTGGTGGAGGCGTCGGCGAAAGCGCAGGAGAGGAGATTACAGTGGATCGGTCATGTGAAGAGGAGAGAAGAAGACTACGTGGGTGTGAGAGTGATGGAGATGGACGTGGAGGGCAGACGTAGACGAGGAAGACCTAAACTACGGTGGAAGGACCGACTGAAGGAGGATCTCAGAGAGAGACAGCTGGAGGAGGAGCAAGTGATGGACCGGAACCAGTGGAGACGACTAGTGAAGAGATGCGACCCCATATGAAAATGGGAACGCAAATAGAGGAAGAAGAAGAAGAATAAAATATTTTTTTTACTTATCTTTTATCTTTGGCATGGTGTGTCTATGTAAGGTTTGGAACGTATCTATGCCCTTTATCATTGTTTCCTATGGAAAATAACTTGTTTTTTCATGCGATTTTCCATTTACACGACACTTCTGAGAACCTATCTAGGCGTTATTTTGAGAACACGGTGTATATATATATATATATATATATATATATATATATATATATATATATATATATATATATATATATATATATATATATATATATATATATATATATATATATATATATTATATATATAGTAATCCTCGCTATATCGCGGATTCACTGTATCGTGTTTTTTTTTTCTGGGTATATGCGAAAATATTAAAATTTTCAGTACTTTCATTGTTTTATTGAAAAAAAAATTTCATTATTTTATTGATAAAAAAAATTTATTTCCCAGCCTAAGAATAATAAAACAGTAAGAAATAGTAATAAAAACATAAATTTGAACATGTAGCTCTGCACCACAGTAAGTACGATACCGGTATAAGTGTTTCGGAAAACGCAAAGGGTCGCACCTACGTGAGCTAGCATGTACTAAAATTTCCAGTAGTTTCATGATTTTATTGAAAAAAAAATTTATTTCTTAGCCTAGGAATAATAAAACTGTAAAAAATAGTAAAAAACATAAATTTAAACATTTAATTCACAGTATTGCACCATGTAAAATACGATACCGGTATCAGCGTTTCGGAAAACGAAAGGGGTCGCACCTACATGAGCTAATACATATTGAAATTTTCATTATTTTATTGATAAATCAAGTATTTCCTAGCCTAAGAATAAAAAAACAGTAAAGAAGAGTAAAAATCATTTAAACATTTAATTCACAGTATTGCACCATGTGAAATACTGTCCGATTGCGTACAATGTATTGGCGTTTTGGAAAACGCAAAAGCTCGCACCTACGTGAGATAGTTCACGGAATGCTATTGGATGAAAGGGTGGGAAACGACGAATCACTGAAGTGTTCTTCTATATGTTCTGTATCATGGGGTCTGATTGGCTTTTTGATTGAAGCCTGGTTCTCCCACCATCTTCCATTGTCTCGCCTCACTCGTTCAGTCTAACTCACATGTGTGCAGTTCGTGTTGTGCTTATAAATACGTTGCTCTTGTGATTTTTTTTTACTTACATATTTCAACCTTTGCAATGCCTCCCAAACATCCTTCATATTCTAAGGCTTCTGGTAGTGAGCCTAAGCGGCAAAGGAAGATGTTAACCATAACGGATAAGGTGAAACTGTTAGATATGCTGAAAGAAGGAAGAAGGTTTGCGGATGTCGGCCGCAGGGGAGGGTTTATACAGTAAACGTAAAAATAATTGTAAATAACCTATGTATATGAGTATGCCATGCCATTATCACCTCATTCACGGTAAGTTTACCTATCACTTTCATATAAATTTACGCTTGCATGCAGTTATTTATAAAGTAAAGAGTGGTTTTTTAACAGTGCAGGGAGGGTTTATACAGTAAACGTAAAAATAATTGTAAAATACCTATGTACATGAGTATGTCAAGTCATTACCACCTCATTCACTGTAAGTTTACCTATCACTTTCTTATAAATTTACGCTTGCATGCTGTTATTTATGAAGTAAAGGGTGGTTTGTTAACAATACAGGGAGGGTTTATACAGTAAACATAAAAATAAATGTAAAATAACTATGTACATATAGGGTGATCCTACTTCGAGGAAATTCACCTATCGCAGTCGGTCCCGGAACCTAACCCCCGCGATAAACAAGGGATCACTGTATATATATATATATATATATATATATATATATATATATATATATATATATATATATATATATATATATATATATATATATATATATATATATATATATATATTATATATTATATATTATATATATATATAGGTTGAGTAAATAAATATTTTAAGAGTAAGATATTGTGCCTGAATAAGCATCAGCTGATACGGAAGCGGCAAAACATTTTGGTTAGAGGTTCGTTCTCCCGCATCCTCCTCCTCTTCTACCGCTTAATGCAATCGAATATTATGAAGAGAATTGAAAAAAAGCATTAAGAACAAACAGCAAACAAACTTGCGATATAATATCGTCAGGTAAATAGCATGCAAGTGTGTATCAGCTGATACGGAAGCGCCAAACCGTTTGCAGATAGAGGTTCGTTATCCCTCATCGTCCTCCTCTTCTGCCGCTTAATGCGATCAAATATTATGAAGAGAATTGAAAAAAGCATTAAGAACAAACAGCAAACAAACTTTCGATACAATATCGTCAGGGAAATAGCGTGCGAGGGTGTATCAGCTGATACGGAAGCGCCAAACCGTTTGCAGATAGAGGTTCGTTCTCCAGCATCCTCCTCCTCTTCTACTGCTTAATGCGATCAAATATTATGAAGAGAATTGAAAAAAAGCATTAAGAACAAACAGCAAAGAAATTTACGATATAATATCGTCAGGGAAATAGCGTGCGAGGGTGTATCAGCTGATACGAAAGCGCCTAAACGTTTGCAGATAGAGGTTCATTCTCCCGCATCCTCCTCCTCTTCTACTGCATAATGCGATTGAATATTAAGAAGAGAATTGGAAAAAAAGCATTAAGAACAAACAGCAAACAAACTTTTGATATAATATCATCAGGGAAATAGCGTTTAGAGACTAAATATATATATTTAATATAAGTTTCCCATGTGCAGTATGATATACGTTTTCTTTGTAACGAATTGTATAGTTTTCTTTTTCTCTCAGCTGACTTTGTTTACCTTAAGATTTCGTGCAGCATGGTCAATATGTAAAGCAGATAGAATAATGCTTAAAACCAAGGAATATTTATACAGTAATATCATAATCTTGAAAATTAGATAAAGTCCAAATAGGGTGAGTAAATAAATATTTTATGAGTAAGATATTGTGCCTGAATAGTGATAAGCATCAGCTGATAAGGAAGCGACAAAACGTTTTGGGTAGAGGTTCGTTTTCCCGCATCCTCCTCCTTTTCTACCGCTTAATACGATGGAATATTATGAGGAAAATTGATAAAAAGCAATAAGAAGAAACAGCAAACAAACCTTCGATATAATATCGTCAGAGAAATAGTGTGCGAGGGTGCATCAGCTGATATGGAGGCACCTAAACCTTTGCATCCTTGTGCTCAAATATAGCACATACCCAGAAAATCTGCGATATAAAATAAACAACATGTATCCAGTAGTAGGTTGGCTCATGTCACCAGCTACACTGAATATAGTTGGATATTCATTACACATCTTTTATAATCCCTTCACATCTGACAGGTCATTACACTCTCCATCTCTGTTTCTCTTTACTTTTTGGCCTGTCCTGGTGTCACAATCATAATTTTTTTCTTTGCTCGCAAAGAAAATTCGCAATGCACTGAATTTGCAATAGGGGAATCACGATATAGCGAAGGATTACTGTATATATACAGTGTTGCCTCACTTATCGCGGGAGTTCGGTTCCAAGACCCGGCGCGAACCAGGAAATCCGCGAAGTAGGATCAGCCTATATGTACATAGATATTTTAATATATTTTTACGTTTACACTGTATAAACTGTCCCTGTACTGTTAACATACCACCCTTTACTTCATAGATAACAGCATGCAAGCGTAAATTTATATGAAAGTGATAGGAAAACTTACCGTGAATGTGATGATGACGTGACATACATACTCATTTACAATTATTTTTTCGTTTACGTACTGTATAAACCCTCCCTGCACTGTTAGAAAAACACCCTTAACATTATAGATAACAGCAAGCAACGTAAATTTCTATGAAAGTGATAGGAAAACTTACCGTGAATGTGATGATGACGTGACATACATACTCATTTACAATTATTTTTACGTTTACGTACTGCATAAACCCTCCCTGCACTGTTAAAAAAACACCCTTTACATTATAAATAACAGCAAGCAACGTAAATTTTTATGAATGTGATAGATAAAATTACAGTGAATGAGGTGATGATGACATGACATACATACTCATTTACAATTATTTTTTCGTTTACATACTGTATAAACCCTCCCTGCACTGTTAAAAAAACACCCTTTACATTATAAATAACAGCAAGCAACGTAAATTTTTATGAAAGTGATAGGAAAACTTACCGTGAATGTGATGATGACGTGACATACATACTCATTTACAATTATTTTTTCGTTTACGTACTGTATAAACCCTCCCTGCACTGTTAAAAAAACACCCTTTACATTATAAATAACAGCAAGCAACGTAAATTTTTATGAAAGTGATAGATAAAATTACGATGAATGAGGTGATGATGACGTGACACACATACTCATTTACAATTATTTTTTTGTTTACGAACTGTATAAACCCTCCCTGCACTGTTAAAAAAAACACCCTTTACATTATAAATAACAGCACGCAACGTAAATTTTTATGAAAGTGATAGATAAAATTACGGTGAATGAGGTGATGATGACGTGACATACATATGTACATGATAGGTAAACTTACCGTGAATGAGGTGATGATCATCATTCTCGACCCCAGAGGAAATTATTTCGCAGCCAATAAAAGCTTTACGGCTGCTTTTTGGGGGAGAAGAACATGGTAATGGGGAGTTGCTGTTGGTATTTCTTCATTTGTTGGAGGATGGCATGGTAAGGAGTCATGGCATCGTCGAGAAAATTACAGAAGGTCACCGAACGAACCATATTATCATCATATTCCTGCGAGAGTTGTTGGAGTGCTTTATAATGTTCACACATGGCTGCAAAACGTTCGAGTGTATGGCCAGGTTCTTCAGTTGGTTCGTGCGATTCCTCAAGTTCTTCCTCTTCTTCGCTCGCTGATTTCGTCATTTCATCCAAGTCTTCATCACTCAAAGGCTGCGAGTGGCAGTCAATCAGTTCATTCACATCTTCGGGAGTCATATCTTTAAAGTCTTCTCCTCCTAGCAATGCAGCCAACTTCACAGCTTTCGCAACTGCTGCCTTCTGCACCTTGACAGGAGCAAATCCCTTGTAGTCTGGATGATTTCGGGCCACAATTTCTTCCAGCTGGCATTGATTGTGGCCGACTTCATCTCTTTGATTGCTTTCTGAATATTTTTTAGGCATGTGGCAATCGTGTAATTACGCCAGTAAGTTTTCAACGAGAAGTCTTTGTCCAAATCCATGGAATCAACTAGGTTCGCCAGGGCATTTCGTGTGTATAGGGCCTTGAACGCACGAATATCGCCTTGATCCATAGGCTGAATCAGTGACGTCGTATTCGGTGGCAGGAACTCAACTTGAACACCGTCATATTGGAGCTTGGTTGCGTGGCCACCAGCATTATCCATCAAAAGAAGGACTTTAAATTCAAGGCCTTTTTCCATAAGATAAAGTTTTATCTGAGGAATAAAGCATTGGTGAAACCAATCCAATGTGAGGCTTTTCGTGATCCAGGCCTTGGGGTTATGCATCCAAATCCAATACACTGGCAGCAGATTCTTATTCTTGTTCTTCAAAGCCCTAGGGTTCTTTGACTTGTAGATAAGCCCGGGCTTTAACATGAAGAAGCAGCATTCCCGCACATGATGAGGGTAACGCGATCTTTGTGCGCTTTAAATCCCGGGGCTTTAGCTTCTTCCTTGAAGAGAAAAGTGCGAGATGGCATTCTCTTCCAAAATAACCCAGTCTCATCCATGCTGAAGACTTGCTCAGGAACATATTCCCCTTCGGTGATAATTTTCTCAAAGTCATTCTTGACGTAATTTTCTGCGGCAGCAGTATCTGCAGAGGCAGCCTCACCATAAACTGAAACGCTCTTTAGGCCATAGCATTTTTGAAATTTGAAGAACCATCCCCTGCTAGCAACGAACGGTTGTATCCTCGATGGAGAATCGCTGGAGGGTCCTGGTTGTGGGTCGTCGATATCTTCTCTCCCCTCCTCTCCACGGTCGCCACTGTCGTCATCGGGTTCATTTGCAGCGAATGTCTCGTACAGCTTCTTCGCCTTTGTTTGTATGATATTGGTGTCTAAGCTGATGTTTTTCTTTCTGCAATCAGCAATCCACAGGGCCAAAGCAGCTTCCATGCGCACTACTGCCTTATTGCGGAGTGATACAAGCCTCTTCGCCGATTTATTAAAAGAAATGCTCGCTGTTTTCCTGATCTTTGCCTCGTCCTTTTTTATGTAACACACAGTAGATTCATTGAGGCCAAAATAGCGGCCGACATCCACAAACCATTTTCCTTCTTTCAACATATCTAAGAGTTTCACTTTATCTACAATGGTTAACATTTTCCTTTGCTGCTTAGGCTCACTACAAGAAGCCTTAGAAGATGAAGGATGCTTGGGAGGCATTGCAAAGGTTAAAATATGCGATTAAAAAATCACAAGCAAAACGTATTAGTAAGCACAATGAGAATGGCGCACACGAGAGTTAGACTGAGCGAGTGAGGCGGCACATTGGAAATTGGAGGGAAAAGCAAACTGCAATGAAAAAGCCAATCAGACCCCATGATACAGAAAATATTGAAAAACAATTCTGTGATTCATTGTCTCCCGACCTTTCAGCCAATAGCATTCCATGAACTATCTCACGTAGGTTTCCAAAACGTTGATAGCGATATCGTATTTTACATGGTGAAATACTGTTAGTACTTTATGTTTTTTATTATTTTTTACTGTTTTATTATTCTTAGGCTAGGAAATACTTGTTTTATCAATAAAATAATGAAAATTTTAATGTTCACTAGGTCACGTGTGTGAAAGCCTTTTTGTTTTCCGAAACGTTGATAGCGGTATCGTATTTTACATGGTGAAATACTTTTAGTACTTTATGTTTTTTTTTATTATTATTTACTGTTTTATTATTCTTAGGCTAGGAAATACTTGTTTTATCAATAAAATAATGAAAATTTTAATATTCACTAGGTCATGTAGGTGAAAGCCTTTGCGTTTTCCGAAACACTGATACCGGTATCGTATTTTACGTGGTGCAATACTGTTTACTATTTTTTACAGTTTTAATATTCTTAGGCTAAGAAATACGTTTTTTTTTATCAATAAAATCATAAAACTACTGGAAATATAAATATATATTTTAGCTCACGTAGCTGTGACCCTAATACATTGTACGCTATCGGACACTATTTCGCATGATGCAATACCCTGTACTGTGTGTTATACTGTACGTACGTATATCTGAATTTATGTTTTTTACTATTTTTTTACTGTTTTATTATTCGTAGGTTGGGAAATAATTATTTTTATCAATTAAATAATGAAAACAAAATTTTCAATAAAAAAATGAAAATACTGAAAAACAGAAATTTTCAATATTTTAATATTTTTGCGTATACCCATAAAATAAAATAATAATTTATAAAAAAAAAAAAACCGCGATAGAGTGAGAACGCGAACCGAGAAACGCGAATAACCGGGGTAACACTGTATATATATATATATATATATATATATATATATATATATATATATATATATATATATATATATATATATATATATATATATATATATATATATATATATATATACACAGTGATCCCCCGCAGGATAGCGTTTCTTGGTTCGCGTTTGCACTGTACCACAGGTTTTTTTTTTGGCAAATTATTACTTTATTTTTTGGGTATATGCAAAAATATTAAAATATTAAAAAAATAAAAATTCTCAGTATTTTCATGTTTTTATTGAAAAAAAACATATTTCATTATCTAATTGATAAAAAGAATTTATTTCCCAGCCTACGAATAATAAAACAGTAAAAAATAGTAAAAGACATAAATTTATATATACGTACGTACAGTATAGCTCACAGTATTGCATCATGCAAAATAGTGTCCGATAGCATACATTGTATTGGGGTCGCAGCTACATGAGCTAGCATATATATTTATATTTCCAGTAGTTTCATGATTTTACTGATAAAAAAATGCATTTCTTAGCCTAAGAATAATAAAACAGTAAAAAATAGTAAAAAACATAAATACTAACAGTATTGCAACATGTAAAATACGATACCGCTATCAGCGTTTCGGACAAAGGCTCGTTCAGTCTAACTCACGTGTGCGCCGTTCACGTTGTGCTAAGTAAACGTTTTGCTTGTGTCCGACAGTGTACAATGTATTGGGGTCGCAGCTACGTGAGCTAGCATATATATTTATATTTCCAGTAGTTTCATGATTTTATTGATAAAAAAAAGGATTTCTTAGCCTAAGAATAATAAAACAGTAAAAAATAGTAAAAAACATAAATACTAACAGTATTGCAACATGTAAAATACGATACCGCTATCAGCGTTTCGGACGAAGGCTTCCATCATCTTCCATTGTCTCGTCTCACTCGTGTGAGCCGTTCACGTTGTGCTTATTAATAGGTTTTGCTTGTGATTTTTTTACTCGCATATTTTAACCTTTGCAATGCCTCCCAAGCATCCTTCATCTTCTAAGGCTTCTAGTAGTGAACCTAAGCGGCAAAGGAAAATGTTAACCATAACAGATAAGGTAAGTTTACCTATCACGTACATATAATTTTACTTTGCATGCTGTTATTTATAAAGTAAAGGGTGGTTTTTTAACAGTGCAGGGAGGGTTTATATAGTAAACGTAAAAATAATTGTAAAATACCTATGTACATGAGTATGTCATATAAATTTACGCTTGCATGCTGTTATTTATGAAGTAAAGGGTGGTTTGTTAACAGTACAGGGAGGTTTTATACAGTTTATACGGTGTAAACGTAAAAATAAATTAAAATATCCATGTACATATAGGCTGATCCTACTCCGCGATTTTCCTGTTTCACGCGGGTCGCGGAACCGGATCACTGGGTGTGTATATATATATATATATATATATATATATATATATATATATATATATATATATATATATATATATATATATATATATATATATATATATATATATATATATATATATATATATATACAGTGATCCCCCCTTTATCGCGGTAGTTCGGTTCCGGGACCCGGCGCGAACCAGGAAAACCGCAGAGAAGGATCAGCCTATATGTACATAAATATTTTAATTTATATTTACGTTTACACTGTATAAACCCTCCCTGTACTTTTAACAAACCACCCTTTATTTCATAAATAACAGCATGCAACGTAAATTTATAAGAAAGTGATAGATAAAATTACGGGGAATGAAGTGGAAATTACATGACATACTCATGTACATAGGTATTTTACAATTATTTTTACGTTTACGTACTGTATAAACCCTCCCTGCACTGTTAAAAAAACACCCTTTACATTACAAATAACAGCAAGCAACGTATATTTACATGAAAGTGATATATAAAATTACAGTCAATGAAGTGGTAATTACATGACATACTCATGTACATAGGTATTTTACAATTATTTTTACGTTTACGTACTGTATAAACCCTCAATGCACTGTTAAAAAAAACACCCTTTACATTATAAATAACAGCAAGCAACATAAATTTACATGAAAGTGGCATATAAAATTACGGTGAATGAAGTGGTAATTACATGACATACTCATGTACATAGGTATTTTACAATTATTTCTACGTTTACACTGTACAAATCCTCCCTGTACTGTTAACAAACCACCCTTTACTTTATAAATAACAGCATGCAACGTAAATTTATATGAAAGTGATAGATAAAATTACGGTGAATGAAGTGGTAATTACATAACATACTCATGTAAATAGGTATTTTACAAATATTTTTACGTTTACGTACTGTATATACCCTCCCTGCACTGTTAAAAAACACCCTTTATATTATAAATAACAGCAAGCAACGTAAATTTACAAGAAAGTGATAGATAAAATTATGGTGAATGAAGTGGTATTTACATGACATACTCAAATACATAGGTATTTTACAATTATTTTTATGTTTACGTACTGTATAATCCCTCCCTGCACTGTTAAAAAAACACCCTTTACATTATAAATAACAGCAAGCAACGTAAATTTACATGAAAGTGGTAGATAAAATTACGGTGAATGAAGAGGTAATTACAAGACATACTCATGTACATAGGCATTTTACAATTATTTTTGTTTACACTGTATAAACCCTCCCTGAACTGTTAAAAAACCACCCTTTACTTCATAAATAACAGCAAGCAACGTAAATTTATATGAAAGTGATAGATAAAATTACGGTGAATGAAGAGGTAATTACAAGACATACTCATGTACATAGGCATTTTACAATTATTTTTACGTTTACGTACTGTATAAACCCTCCCTGCACTTTTAAAAAAACACCCTTTACATTATAAATAACAGCAAGCAACGTAAATTTAAATTTTCAATAAAAAAATGAATATACTGAAAATTTTTATTTTTTCAATATTTTAATATTTTTGTGTATACCCATAAAATAAAATAATAATTTATCCAAAAATAAACCGCGATACAGTAGGAACGCGAACCAAGAAACGCAATACAGGGGGGGAACACTGTATATATATATATATATATATATATATATATATATATATATATATATATATATATATATATATATATATATATATATATATATATATATATACAGTGTTGCCTCCCTTATCGCGGTAGTTCGGTTCTGGGACCCGGCGCGAACCAGGAGAATCGCGAAGTAGAATCAGCCTTAAAAAAAAAAACTTTTTTTTTTTTTTTAAGATGATTATGACACCAAGACAGGCGAAAAATTCTAAAATAAAACGGCCTTTATCAGGCTGTAAAGAGAAACAGAGATGGAGAGTGTGATGACCTGTCAGATGTGAAGGGATTATAAAAGATGTGTAATGAATATCCAGCTCTCTGCTGGGTTCACTATACCTCTGCATATATATATATATATATATATATATATATATATATATATATATATATATATATATATATATATATATATATATATATATATATATATATATATATATATATATATATATATATATATATATATATATATATATATATATATATATATATATATATATATATATATATATATATATATATATATATATATATATATATATATATATATATATATATATATATATATATATATATATATATATATATATATATATATATATATATATATATATATATATATATATATATATATATATATATATATATATATATATATATATATATATATATATATATATATATATATATATATATATATATATATATATATATATATATATATATATATATATATATATATATATATATATATATATATATATATATATATATATATATATATATATATATATATATATATATATATATATATATATATATATATATATATATATATATATTTATATATATATATATATATTTATATATATATATATATATATATATATATATATATATATATATATATATATATATATATATATATATATATATATATATATATATATATATATATATATATATATATATATATAATCAAGTTAACCTGAATTTTGTAAAGCGCATCAAATTATGCATTGAAAATTATGGAAATCATATTGAAAATATTGATTATTAATATCAGATTTAAATAAACTTGTTTTGTTTTAAAAGTGTGTGTTAATCTCCTGTAGATTAACACATACTTTTAAAACAAACAATTTTGTTTAAATCCAATGTTAATAAATAATATTTTCAATATGATTTCCATCATTTTCAATGCATAATTTGATGCCCTTTACAAAATTCAGGTGAACTCGATTGAATAGGTTTTCATAGTGAAATTTTCTAGGTACCCAGACTTTGTGGACACCCTGTATGTATATATATATATATATATATATATATATATATATATATATATATATATATATATATATATATATATATATATATATATATATATATATATATATACATACATACATACATACATACATACATACATACATACATACATACATACATACATACATACATACATACATACATACATACATACATACATACATACATACATACATATATATATATATATATATATACACCTTGTTCTCAAAATAACGCCTAGATAGGTTCTCATAAGTGTCGTGTAAATGGAAAATCGCGTGAAAAGACGAGTTATTTTCCATAGGAAACAATGATAAAGGGCATAGATACGTTCCAAACCTTACATAGACACACCATGCCAAAGATATAAGATAAGTAAAAAAAAATATTTTATTACTACATAGCAAAGAAGAAAGCCCTGTATCTATTTTTAAGAGTATACAAAAGATATTCATATTCACTCTACAGCAAGAAATTAACATACATTACTATACTTTACTCTATTATGCAGTGGGCAACAGTTACACAGTACACTGGGACATGCATGGTGGCAGTGAGCAAGTAACTTATGTGGTAGAAGAGGAGGAGGATGCAGGAGAACGAGCCTCTATTTGCAAATGTATATAAAGGTAAAATAAGAATTATAAATAACCAAAGCGAGACAAAAAACTAAAACTAAAATTAATTATGCAATGCCTAAATCTACCATATGACAGATTAAAAAAACCTTAATCTACATTCTCTAGAGAGGCACAGAGTTAGGGGGGATATGATTGAGGTGTATAAATGGTTTAAAGGGATTAACAAGGGTGATATTAATAAAGTTTTAAAAATTCACGATCAAACCAGAACTCGTAATGGATAATGGATTTAATCTTGATAAATTTAGGTTCAGAAGGGAAATTGGTGAAAATTGGCTTGGTAATACCGTAGAGTATTCCTAGTAGGATAATAAATGTCAATACCTTAGACACCTTCAAATGTAGATTAGATAGACATATGACAGTGATAGGGTGGGTATGAATAGATTAGTGTTTATTAGAAAAATCATAAAAAGAAAAATAGAATAAATAAGTAGAGTAGAATAGAATAGGTTAGACATGCTGAAAATATCATTCAAAAATGGAACTGCCTCGTGTGTGCCAGTAAGCATGTTGCAGTGTCCCCTATTCTTATGTTCTTAATATTTTCAGAACACGTCTTTTGCATCCTCCTTCCATTTTCAAATTTGTATCTGGTTTCTGAATGACAAATTTGTTTATAAAATGTATCCAATTACTCTCTCTCTCTCTTTCTCTCATATTTCTTTACAAAAAACGAATTAAAACTTAAAATGAGCACTGTAATGAACGTGATTAAGACTAAAGCAATAATTGTATTTACATAATAAGATGAAAAAGTTCTACCTAATTCCTGTTTAAGAGAGACATTAAAAAGGATTCGTGGAAAGGAAATTAATTTAACGCTCTTTTAACTCATTAACGTTTTTATTAAAAGTGCATTATTATATTTATCATTTGCTGCCCAAACGACTCATCAGCTTGTAAAGTAACTGATGTATGCGTTGTTTGTAAGACTACTCTCCTTTTAATATAAATATATTCTATATAATGTGATTACCTAATTGTGTTTACGGGAAAGAGCCCAAAGCTCGTATCTTCCCGTCTCCTCATCGGTTCCATTTTATACTTAGTGATACTTATCATATCTGTCCTTAAAACTATGGATTGAGATAGCATTAACTACCTCCTCGCTTAGCCAATTCCAATTATCAACTACTCTTACACTGAAAAAGTATTTCCTTACATCCAGCAAAGAAGTTTTCTTACCAAGCTTCAAACTATGACCTCTAGTTCTAGAGCCAGCCATATCAAAATATCGATCCCTATCCACTCTATCATAACCATGAAGGAATTTAAAGACTGTCACCATATCCCCCCTCACTCTTCTAACTTCGAGTGATGGTAAGTCTAATTCCCTCAGCCTCTCATCATAACTGAGATTGCATATATCTGGCACCAGTTTCGTGGCATGTCTTTGAACTTTTTCAAGCTTAGCTATGTGCTTTTTCAAGTGCGAATTCCAAAAAGGGGGCTGCATATTCGAGTTTTGGCCTCACATAGGTTACATAAATATTTCTGAACATTTCCATGTCCATGTGCCTGAAGGCTACCCTTACATTTGATAAGAATGCATATGCTGCCCTTACTATGCCATTTATATGTATTTCTGGAGACAAATCTGCCAGTATGTTTACTCCTAGATCTCTCTCATTTTCTGTCTCTTGAAGTTGTACTCCAGCCACCGAGTAGTCAAGCTTGGGCCTTCATGCATTTGTACCCATTCTCATTACCTTACATTTTGAAGTATTGAATTTCATTAGCCACTTTTCTGACCACTCATGCAGATTATTTAGATCCTCCTGAAGTTCTCTACCATTGTTCTCGTTTTTTACTTTCTTCACAATCTTTGCATCATCTGCAAACATATTCATGAATGAATTTACACACTCTGGTAGGTCATTTACATATACAAGGAACAAAAGTGGCCCTAAAACTGAACCCTGTGGAACTCCACTACTAACTCGTCTCCAATCAGACACTGAGTGTCTTACTCTAATCCTCTGTTCCCTTCCTTCTAAGTAAGTTTTTATCCATTCTAAAACATTTCCACCTATTCTAGCCATTGATTGCACCTTCCTAATAAGTCTCCCATGTGGAACAGTGTCAAACGCTTTCTGGAAGTCTAGGAATATGCAATCTGCCCAGCCCTCTCTTTCCTATAAGATTCGGCTTACTTCATCATAAAATTCTAATAAGTTTGTTACTGTTGATCTACCTTCTCTGAAGCCATGTTGCCTCACTGACAAAAAGTTGAAGGATTCCAAGTGAAGAGAGATATGTTTCCGTAGTAGTTTCTCCATTACTTTGCAAACTATGCTGGTCAAGGAAACTGGTCTATAGTTCAGAGCCGTATCCCTCCTTCCCTTTTTGAAGATAGGTATCACATTTGCTTGTTTCCAGCATCTTGGAATCTCCCCTGACTCCAGTGACTTTTTAAATATGATACTTAGTGCCACTGATATTGAGTTTGCGCATTTTTTAAGCACATGAGGGGATATGTCATCAGGACCTGTAGCTTTATGAACATCTAAATCCATCAGCGCTTTGCATACCTCTGTGGCTGTAAGGTTGATGTTCTCTATTACTGGCCCTTGAGCTTCTATCACTGCAATCTGAGGGGGTGGGGTATTTTCTACTGTAAATACTGACTGAAACTCCTTGTTCAATTCTTTGCAGATCTCTTCATCCGTCTCAGTGATGCTTCCATCCGCTCTCTTTAGCCTTAAAACCTGGTCTTTTACCTTCAGTTTTCCTCTGGTAAAGCTGTGGAAAAGCTTGGGATTTTCTTTAGCCTTCCTAGTGATGTCCCTCTCATAGTCTCTCTCTGCCTCTCTCCTTTTACTTAGATAGTCATTTCTTGCTCTTTTGTAGGTTTGCCAGGCATTTATGTTTTTTCTCCTCCTATACCTTTTCCAGCATTTGTCTCTCCACTCCTTAGCTCTTTTACACCCATTATCGAACCATTTCTCTCTGGCATCAATTACACCTACTTTGGTGACAGGTATGCAGCAATCTACTATCTTCCCATATTTCTCACAAAAGATGTCATACATTTCTTGTACAGATTTGTTGTAAAATAAGGTTCTCCAGTCAATAACTGTAAAAAGCTTATTCATTTTGATGTAATCTCCTTTCGGATAGTTCCTCCTCATGTCCTCAGTGCCTCTACTCTCAGGAAGAATATCTTCAATGATATACTCCATCAACAACACACAGTGGTCACTCTTTCCAATTGGTGGTTCATACTCAATTTTTTCAATATCCAACACATTATCTGTGAACACTAGATCAAGTAGTGATGGCTCATCCCCACCCCTGGCCCTTGTTGGTTCCATTACATGTTGGTGTAGGAAATTCCCTTGTACGCAATCTAGGAATCTTCCCCCGAATGAGTCCTCACCACTGGGTGGGTCAAGATTTATCCAATCTATCTCTTTATGATTAAAGTCTCCCATAATCAAAATCCTACATTTTTTTTCTCGTGCCATGTTAACAACTGAGTCTATGACTTCAATAGTACCAATATGACTTTCCTCATAAACTTCAAGCCTATTTTGGTTCCTTGGTGGGTTGTATACAACAGTTATTATAATGCTCTCTGACCCAGAATTTATGCGAGCAACAAGAAATTCCTTGAACTCACTTTCTATAACCAAGTTTATTTCTTCAACTTGAATCCTTTCACTTATGAGCAGTGCTATCCCTCCACCAGTCCTCTCAGATCTTTCAACCCTTAGTATTCTGAAGCCCTTAAGAAAAACTGTGACACTGTTTATGTCCTCACTCAACTTAGTCTCTGTAATTGCTACTATATCTGCCTTACTGTTGTGAATCCTATCTTTTAATTCTACTGCCTTACCAGCTAATCCATCAGCATTTGTGTATAACAATCTTAATGAGGCCCCATCCCCTGATCTTCTGTCATTATCTTCTTTATCTCCCCTTTGTCTGGAAGAACTCTGAAATGAAAATTTTTCTTCTGTTCTTCATTTCTTTCCTCATTTAACCTTTTTGCCTCTTGCAACAAGTTTTTGATCTTTCCCATCTCTTCCTGTGTTCTGTATCGTCTAATGAACACTTCTTTGAATTCTTGAAGGTCTTTTAGAATTTTTTTTCTCAACAATATTTCCCTACATGTTTCCCCTCTCTCAAAGGTTACTTTTGTTGGCTCGGCTTTCCTTCCCTCGAATATTTACCTAGTTGGTGTATGTTTACAATATCCTCAGGACCACAAACTACTCCAAGCTTTCTTATCAGGTCTACAACCCTAGCATTATTTTCTTCAAGTCTCCCCTGCCATGTTGGCTCCTGGGATTTGCTTATGCCTGAGATTACCACTGTCTTCTCCTTATCAAGTGCCTGTCTGATGAGTGGGTTTGCCCTTTCCATCACAACGTCTTTCATTTTTTCGATTACTGTCTCTTTATAGTCAACTGTTTGTATGTTTTCCAGTGCCACCACCTTTACAGCCTCTTTTACTGCCACATTCCCCTTTAGTGCATCAGCAAAGGAAGTTTTTATGGCATCATTTTCCATATTCAGCTCCTGGAACTCTTTTCTGAACTGTTCAATGTTTTCCTTAATCTGGACATTCCAAGCAGCAATCTCGTCTCTCTCAGAAGAGAGCAGTGAACTAACATCTAATTCCTTTAGGTTGTCATTCAACTGTTTGTTTTTATCTTCTTGTTTAGAAATTCTAGATTCTAGTTGACTCTTTTCCCCTTCCAGCTTCTTTATTCTTTTTTCTAGTTCCTTTCTCTCCTGCCCTTGTGCTTTATTTGCTTCCTCCAAAGATCTTATTTGCTCTCTTGAGTGTTTCATTCTTTTTCATTTCTCCATCCATATTCCGAATTTTTTCATCAAGGCTTATAACCATTGCCTCTAAATTCTTGATTTTCTGTTTAAGTCTCCTAATGGCTACCCCTCCTACCGACCCATGGATGGGAGAGGTATGGGACATTAACTCTTGTTCATTCAACCAAAACTACATTATTTATTGTAAAAATAATGGTTTAATTACAAATTCGTAATAATAATAATAATAATAATAATAATCTCCACAATCATCATCAAAGGAAAATTATTGTTAAAAATAATAATAATAATAATAATAATAATAATAATAATAATAATAATAATAATAATAATAATAAGATCTGAGGAGAATTTTTGGAATATACATCATGAGAGTAATGCAGAGGTATATTAAAACCCAGCAGAGAGCTGGATATTCATTACACATCTTTTATAATCCCTTCACATCTGACAGGTCATTACACTCTCCATCTCTTTCTCTTTACAGCCTGATAAAGGCTGTTTTATTTTATAATTGTTTGGTCCATCCTGTTGTCACAATTTTTTTTTTTTTTTTTTGGGGGGGGGGCGTTATTCGCGAATACCGAATATTTTACTATTATTTTTGGGGGGCGTTATTGCAATTTTGCATATAAAAAAATCGCGTATAAAAGGAACAAGGTGTATATATATATATTACCACTTATAACTGATTTTTAAAAGAAAGTAATAGTGATTTTCATTAATTTCTAAAAGATATTATGACATACAACGTAACATAGAGCTCTACATTTTTATGTAAGGTTGACATATCATGTGTTTCCAAATTAAGCTTAAAAAACTTCCCTTCAACTAATTACAACAATAAAAAGACTGTCTATTTACTATATAACTACTGAACTCACATCATGTTTGAGCTCCTTTTCAATAACACAGTAAATATCTTCCAGTGGAGACTGTGGAGCACTTGAATGGAGAACTTTCATAGTATTGACATATTCAACAGGCAGTAAGTACTCCAGCGACCCCAAATGCTGACCAACCTATTGAGTAAGTAATATGAATTATAAGTAACGCCAATGATTTTACAGTGCGATATGTTAATACACATATCATGATAACCAACCACCACTGAACACTTGGAATTCAAAGCGGACTGTGCAAACCTAGACATAAGCCTTTCAATTAATTTTTCATGAAGTCAGTGGGGTTAGAAGTGAATTGGACCTTACAATATATACAAAACAGATATGTATATTTATATATAATATCATTTGTATATCAAGAACTTGTAGCCTCACAGCTGACATAAACTGACATCTATCAAGAACTTGAAAAGTTCCATGAACTGTATTAGTACTTTGTGAGGTGTTAGTAATAATATGTGGATTACTATTGTCATATTGAGATATTGCTTAGGCTAGAGTATGGAAGCCTTCACAAACATACCATATATACATGACCTAATTACCTCATGAGTGACTAAGCGAGACTATAAATAAACCTGTATAAAAAAAAATATATATATTTCTCAAAATAAGGAAATCATAAGTATACTAACTATCATAGAAAGAATACAGGGTGTGGCAGTTTTATAATTCTATCTATTAGATATGGGACTGCATTACCTCATATATGATTATGAGAGCATTAGAATATTACTGAGCAGAATTTACAAGTATCCTAAATCAAGAAAGCACAAGCAGTACAAAATGTAGAACATTATTAAATGACATTGGCACAAAACCAGAGTAGGAATAAAGTTACGTTTTGTGTGAATAGAGGAAAAATATCAAGATATTCAGAGCTTTTGTAATTCATCTACTGTCAATTAATAATCACCAGACATGTATATAACTTACAAATTTTTAAAAGAAAATCTTAGAAAAGACATCCAGAAAGATTTTCTTCGTAATTAACTCCATTAATTAGTTTCAAATATACTAAATAAAGCCCTTTCATCCCACAATCCATTATATAAAGAGTATAATTTTCATGCAAGGAGTCAAACAAATAGATATATAAGCGAAAAAAAGGATACCAGAATTGTGTTCTTAGGGTAATCTAAAAAACTTAAGAGCATCTGTGACTAACAGCTATGTACGTATTCCATTAATTAGTCTTAAGCAAAAAACGCACGATGCCTTACCTTCACAAAAGCACCACCATTAGCACAACACAAGTCTAAAAGTTTATTTGCTGCTCTTAGGTGAGTCTGATAAGAAAGACACAAGAGAAAACAGATATTATAAATATTAAACTTATTATTATTATTGAGATGGGTGGGGTCTATGCAAGTGCAAAGCTAACCATCCTCAGCCACTCATATTTCATTCTCCCCTCTTCTTTGCATCATCTTATTATCTCCAGAGGCAAGGGACAAGAATACCAAGTCAACTTAAAAGGGCAGGGGGGAGAGAGAATTGGAAATTCCTCAGTTTGTATTTTCCTTCTGCAGAGGGTTAAGCAATCTGCAATGGAACTTAATAACTGGTTCTCCAATCGCATCTGACTGTGGAGCGAGTAGGAATAGAAGGGAAGGAATTAGTATTTTTTGAGAAGAAAGATGGTTGTGTTAACATACAATGAAATGAACTGAAAGGGAATGATCTTGTGAATGGGCGTGTGTTTTGACTTGGTCATCCCCTTGTAGTGGGCTTGGGGCCTTTGTACATTAACAGCATATATAAGTAGGTTTTCATTATAATTATTATCATTATCATTAATTATTATTTCTATTATTAAAGAATACATATATATCTCACAAGTATCAACAAGGTGATAATCAGGCTCTGCCTCCAATGCTCACTCTCTTTACTTGGTTAATCTACATTTTCTCCTTTCTATCTTGATATGGGAGTATTATATCCAAGTAAATTGTTATGCAGTATCTGCCTCCCATGACCACTATTTTTTTTATCTTCTCTACAACTTCTCATTTCTATCTAGGAACTGGGTGGATTTTAACCATGAGAGCTGATGAGCTGCTTTTGATTTCTTTCTCTATCTCTTACTTTACAATTTTTCCTTTCTATCTTGGAATTGGGTGGGTGCAATTCAAATGAGGAACTAAGCAACATCTGCCTCTCCTAGTTTATACTCACATTCCTGTTTCCCTTACTCTACATAGTCTACTTTCATCCCCTGGGAAGGGGGGTATGAATGTCAGTCTGTGTTCATCTGTGTGTTGTAAAAGTCAACTATATGGGGCAGAGCGAGGTGCCTAGGAATCCTCTCTTTTGTATTTTCCCCCTTTCACATTGCCTACTAACATTCATTTTCATATCGAGATCAATGGCCTTTCTTTCCTTTTTAGCAAATTAAGGAGTTGATGAAGATGATTTCCTCTTTATAGACATTGTGGGGTATTTGAAGAATAACTGCTAAGACACAAACTAATGAGAACTTACTGGAACTACTGCTTACAGCAGAAGAAGGATGAGATGAAAGTCCAAGCATCTCGCTGGGATTCTAGCGCTGCCAAAAGCAAAAAACTGTCACATGGCCAGCTGGGAAACACTTGCGTTGCTAGACACAGTGCAGTACTGGCCAGAGAACAGTGCATATTTGCCATCATAAACTCAAACAGTCATAAGTCTCATAAGTCGTAAATTGACAACTAAATCAATTATCATTAAAATCCCATATGGTGAAGAATAAAGAATCCCATCTTGCATGTCCCAAGACGAGGTGAAAAATATTCTACCTTTGTACCCAACATACTACAGTAGTCGAGTAAAAGAGATATGGGAAAGGGGGCCTGGCAATTCTTCCCTCTACGAATTTCTAATCTCAGAAATGAGGCATAAAAAAACAAGGCAAGAGCAGTAATTACCTGTGATTTAACTTCCTTGTAGTTGGGTGACTCAGGCATTACATCACCTGAATACAGAGATTGACGATAATCAACTACAATTTGGGCAACCTGTGAAAGACATTATTATTGAGTTCCAAGAGTTCTCATTACACATATATTCTGTAATTAATAGCTACTTAATCCATAAAATAATCAAGTACTGCCATTCTCATATTAGTTTTACAAGCTACACTATTATAAAAACTTTAAATAACTATGAATTATTATATACAATACTGTACTTTTAAAACTAAAAAATTAAGGATTTACTTCTACTGAATATACACTGACCTATGTATCCATTCCAAATTTACATATGCACACTCAAAGTTGTAAAACCAGTTATCAGCAGCATAAAGTGCTGGTAACAATTCCTATTCTTCTTCATCAGGAGCTTTTCCAGTCTTATATAAGGTTTCATTGTTCAATAGCCTCCAAGAGGTTAGCTTTTTCTTTTGGCTCAAATGTTTTATTGCATATCCCAATAAATACTGCTCAAGAGTTTAACTATATTATTAGGGTAAACTCCAGTGGCTAAATTCACTCAAGAAAATACCCAACACAAGATGTGATAATGATGCAGTCCAAAGAAATCCAAATTTGCAAAAAGTATTATATGATATATGACACTATCAAAGCAGAATTTAAAACAAGGTCCTCCACACAAAACCATTACTAACCGTTACTGCTGCTCGGCCAAATCGTACCGCACCAGTGGCAGTCGTTTGAACAAAATCTGCATTATATATAATAGCTGCACCTCCACCACCCAGTACACTCAAGCGAAGTAGATTTCGAGCTGCCATCCTATACGACAAATATAAATTTAAGTAAAGTGTATGGGATTTGCTTTCACGTACAAAACGCAGCATACCCAAAATTTGCGTTTAAATTATACACTGCACTAAGAGACTAAACTCATCTCCTTATCGGTAAGGGCCTTCTAAATATTAGATGTGATTGCAGTAGAGCCCTACTAACCTTTCTCAAACAATATCATAAGAGTAGGTGAAACAAAGCCATCTGTGAATATGCATGAACCATCTTGACTGAGGATTGCCAAGTGTAAACAGCCAAAAACATGTAACAGAAATTTAATAAGTTAATATAAAATTTAGCCAGTTTAGAGATTTTTTTACAAGGGGATACGAATTCCATTATATGCAAGCTGTAAATTCTTAGTCAAAAGACTACAATTAGCTCATTCCAAATCAGACCATTCTATAAATACTATTTCACCATAACAAAAATACGTAAATACAATTAGATAAATACATACATATCTATTTCCCTTTTAAAACGGATTGGTAGTCAAAGCGTACACACACCCGTTGACCAGTCGGCAGTCCACCCCAGTTACTCCTCTTAGCTACTCAAGGATGAAGAGTCACAAAAAAAATTTCCCTACTACACTGCTTGAATCACCAACAGGGTATGAATTTGTCTAAATATTTGGCTAAATGCAATAGCCTTCTTTACTTTCCTGTTAAAAATGTCAGCTGGTCGTCGCAAACCCTTTACGCAATCATAGAGACAAAATAAATAGAACTTTCAAATGCTGCGGCAATTGTTGTTGTATTTGTAGTAGTAGTAGCACTAGAAGTAGAAGTAGTAGTAGTAATAATAATAATAATAATAATAATAATAATAATAATAATAATAATAATAATAATAATAATAATAATAATAATAATAATAGCCTTTGTGTATCTTAAGCATAAAATCTCCTTAGAGACTGGTATGTACTGCACTCTACACAGTATTGTAAGTTTTTAATGTATAAGAAAATACTGTATATTATTATATTATCGGCTTTGCAATGGTGCTCTAAGGATCTTTAAATATAAAAGTTAAGCGTTGTGATGAAATACATGCAGAAGAGTTATACTGACTTGACTGTAGATCATTCATGTTATTTTGTTGATCTGATTAAATTCATGAGTTTAAACTACGAGAGCTGAAGAACTAAAAGGTAAGTTTGTTAGCTTCATCTTCTTTGCTTTCTACACCCAAGTGATCCTAAGTCTAACTCCTTCAGCCTTTCATAATATATATATATATATATATATATATATATATATATATATATATATATATATATATATATATATATATATATATATATATATATATATATAGTTCTTGTTCCGGTTTAACGTCACGGACTCCCTTTTCAATCAAGGGCTAGGACGGTTGCTTTCTTGCGAAGGACGTGTTTTGACAGGTGTAATCGTTACCCTGAGTGCATGCCCTTGCTAACCTCAGATCGTGATGGGGCGCGAACCTTGGACCTGACACTTCAGAGTCGTAGATGCTATCGCTTGAGCCACGGTGACTATATATATATATATATATATATATATATATATATATATATATATATATATATATATATATATATATATATATATATATATATATATATATATATATATATATATATATATATATATATATATATATATATATATATATATATATATATATATATATATATATATATATATATATATATATATTATATATATATATATATATATATATATATACATATAGATATAATATATATATATATATATATATATATATATATATATATATATATATATATATATATATATATATATATATATATATATATATATATATATATATATATATATATATATATATATATATATATATATATATATATATCAGTAACAAAAACATACCATGTTAGGTCTTCAATCGAATAATCCCTGTTATATTTATTTTTTTTTAGTCTCTATGAAAAGGAAATTGCTTACATACCTTCACTTCCTGGGTAACTTGGGAAACATTCATGTGGCGAGACCTCTGAAGTCAATACGATGAAGGGATGGATACAAAAGAGGGGGAAATTAGTTACGGCGACGAGTGAATTCTCTTAGCCCTATGTAATTACCTAATTGTGTTTACGGGAAAGAGTCCAAAGCTCGTATCTTCCCGTCTCCTGATCGGTTCCATCTTATACTTAGTCATACTTATCATACCTGTCCTTAAAACTATGGATTGAGATAGCATTAACTACCTCCTCGCTTAGCCAATTCCAACTATCAACTACTCTTACACTGAAAAAGTATTTCCTTACATCCTGCAAAGAAGTTTTCTTACCAAGCTTCAAACTATGACCTCTAGTTCTAGAGCCAGCCATATCAAAATATCGATCCCTATCCACTCTATCATAACCATGAAGGAATTTAAAGAGTCACCATATCCCCCCTCACTCTTCTAGCTTCCAGTGATGGTAAGTCTAATTCCCTCAGCCTCTCATCATAACTGAGATTGCGTATTTCTGGCACCAGTTTCGTGGCATGTCTTTGAACTTTTTCAAGCTTAGCTATGTGCTTTTTCAAGTGTGGATTCCAAAAAGGGGGCTGCATATTCGAGTTTTGGCCTCACATAGGTTACATAAATATTTCTGAACATTTCCTTGTCCATGTGCCTGAAGGCTACCCTTACATTTGATAAGAATGCATATGCTGCCCTTACTATGCCATTTATATGTATTTCAAGAGACAAATCTGCCAGTATGTTTACTCCTAGATCTCTCTCATTTTCTGTCTCTTGAAGTTGTACTCCAGCCACCGAGTAGTCAAGCTTGGGCCTTCTTGCACTTGTACCCATTCTCATTTCCTTACATTTTGAAGTACTGAATTTCATTAGCCACTTTTCTGACCACTCATGCAGACTATTTAGATCTTCCTGAAGTTCTCTACCATTGTTCTCGTTTCTTACTTTCTTCACAATCTTTGCATCATCTGCAAACATATTCATGAATGAATTTACACACTCTGGTAGGTCATTTACATATACTGTACAAGGAACAAAAGTGGCCCTAAAACTGAACCCTGTGGAACTCCACTACTAACTCTTCTCCATTCAGACACTGAGTGTCTTACTCTAACCCTCTGTTCCCTTCCTTCTAAGTAAGGTTTTATCCATCCCAAAACATTTCCACCTATTCTAGCCATTGCTTACATCTTCCTAATAAGTCTCCCATGTGGAACAGTGTCAAAAGCTTTCTGGAAGTATAGGAATATGCAATCTGCCCAGCCCTCTCTTTCCTGTAAGATTCGGCTTACTTCATCATAAAATTCTAATTAGTTTGTTACTGTTGATCTACCTTCTCTGAAGCCATGTTGCCTCACTGACAAAAAGTTGAAGGATTCCAAGTGAAGAGAGATATGTTTCCGTAGTAGTTTCTCCATAACTTTGCAAACTATGCTGGTCAAGGAAACTAGTCTATAGTTCAGAGCCGTATCCCTCCTTCCCTTTTTAAAGATTGGTTTCACATTTGCTTGTTTCCAGCATCTTGGAATCTCCCCTGACTCCAGTGACTTTTTAAATATGATACCCAGTGCCACTGATATTGAGTTTGCGCATTTTTTAAGTACATGAGGGGATATGTCATGGACCTGTAGCTTTATGAACATCTAAATCCATCAGCGCTTTGCATACCTCTGTGGCTGTAAGGCTGATGTTCTCTAATACCGGCCCTTGAGCTTCTATCTCTGCAATCTGAGGGGGTGGGGGTATTTTCTACTGTAAGTACTGACTGAAACTCCTTGTTCAATTCTTTGCAGATCTCTTCATCCGTCTCAGTGATGCTTCCATCCGCTCTCTTTAGCCTTAAAACCTGGTCTTTTACCTTCAGTTTTCCTCTGATAAAGCTGTGGAAAAGCTTGAGATTTTCTTTAGCCTTCCTGGTGATGTCCCTCTCATAGTCTCTCTCTGTCTCTCTCCTTTTACTTAGATAGTCATTTCTTGCTCTTTTGTAGGTTTGCCAGGCATTTATGTTTTTTCTCCTCCTATACCTTTTCCAGCATTTGTCTCTCCACTCCTTAGCTCTTTTGCACTTATCATCAAACCATTTCTCTCTGGCATCAATTACACCTACTTTGGTGACAGGTATGCAGCAATCTACTATCTTCCCATATATCTCACAAAAGATGTCATACATTTCTTGTACAGATTTGTTGTAAAATAAGGTTCTCCAGTCAATAACTGCAAAAAGCTCATTCATTTTGATCCAATCTCCTTTCGGATAGTTCCTCCTCATGTCCTCAGTGCCTCTACTCTCAGGCAGAATATCTTCAATGATATACTCCATCAACAACACACAGTGGTCACTCTTTGCATTTGGTGGTTCATACTAAATTTTTTCAATATCCAACACATTATCTGTGAATACTAGATCAAGTAGTGTAACTGAGGATGTGTGCGAGGATGAACTGCCAATTTGTTGTGTTGGAGTCCTAAACATTAAAGAGATGCAAGGTATGCAGCACATGGGTGTAGGGAGAACCCTGTTTTTGGCTAGAAAAGTTGACCCTACGGTCACAAGAGAGGCTGTGCAGTGAGTGGTTTGAGGGTGTGAGAGATGCAAATCTATTGATCCTGCTCTGATAGTCCATGAACATGGTGAACTTCATATTAGAGAGAACTGGAGGAGGTTAGCCGTGGATGTGACGCATTATAGGCAGGGATTGTATTTACCTAATTGTATTTACCTAATTGTGCTTACGGGAAAGAGCCCAAAGCTCGTATCTTCCCGTCTCCTGATCGGTTCCATTTTATACTTAGTGATACTTATCATACCTGTCCTTAAAACTATGGATTGAGATAGCATTAACTACCTCCTCGCTTAGCGAATTCCAATTATATTTGACTATGATTGATTGTGGACCAGGACATATTGCCATTTGGAGAGAACTTAAAGCAGAAAATGCAATTGAGGTTGAGAGTATTTTGAATGAAATTTTCATTGAGAGGGGGCCAGTTAATGAAGTCTTGATGGACAACATTATGGCATTTAGATCAAATGTATTGAAGCTGATGGTTGACAAATGGAATATTAAGTGGTTCTTTAGGGCTGCATATAGGCTAGGAAGCAATGGTATTATTGAATGGCACCATAGGACGATTAAAGCAATTGCAGAGAGGGGTCGGATATCCCCGGCAGAAGTAGTGTTTTGGTACAATGTTTCACCGAGGGTAGGTCAGGTTGAAGACTCAGTTCCTCAGAAGTCTGTGCTTAAGTATGAGCGGAGGCACTCATGTGTAGTCCCAGAGGATATGACTGAGACAGTTGAAGGTGAACTAGGTTCCATTAAAGTTGAGGAAGAGGTAGGGATGAAGCCACCCAATGCTCACTGTATGTCGCAGTGGGGAAGAGGTAGGGTAACAAGAATTAATTAGCAAAATAATGTCTCTGTAGATGGCGTGCCTCAATATATATTGGATATCTGAAGAGTAGTGAGTTTAGAAAGTGAAATGAGTGATGAGGAGTCGGAGGAGAGGGGAGATGCAGATGGAGGTGAGGTGGTGCCACACAGATCTCAGAGGGTGCGGTGCCCACCAGTATGTTCTGTTGGTTTTGATGTGGAGTGTTAGTGTATCTTTTGATGATCTTGAGATCAGGGGGAAGTGTGGTTGTGTGAATTTTGTTCACATTGTCGGCTATTTTTAATTGGTGTGCTTGGCGCTTCATTTTTGTTTTTGGTGTTATGGGTAGATGGGGAGATGAAATATGGCAGAAGGGTTGGTAGATTGGAAGGGAGAGGTTATCCTGAATTTCAGTGTGTCCTTTGTGTTAAGGTTTGTACTAACAAGAAGCATAAATCATGGCTTCCAGTTTATTGTTGCAAGATGGGTGCTGGTCA
>JAXCGZ010000125.1:112500-137417 GCA_037179515.1 Halocaridina rubra | reverse complement strand
ATATATATATATATATATATATATATATATATATATATATATATATATATATATATATATATATATATATATATATATATATATATATATATATATATATATATATATATATATATATATATATATATATATATATATATATCAAAGAATAGCCTCACCGCATTCCCTGCGTGTCGTAAAAGGCGACTAAAAGTGGACGGGGCGGGGGGACTAGGAATCCCTCCCCTTGTATCAACCTCCTGCGAGACGTCAAAGAAGAAGGGGAGTGGAGGGGAGAATAACTTCTCCCCAAACTCTAGTTTTGGGGTGTCTAAATGTGCGTGGTTGTAGTACGATAGAGAGCAAAAGATGTGAGATTGGATATAGGTTTGGTAAGAGGAGGATGGATGTATTGGCATTGTGTGAGACGAAGATGAAAGAAAAAGGAGAAGTGGCATTTGGTTATGTGACGGGTAGGGTGTCTGGGGTTGAAAGGGGGAGAGCGAGAGAAGGTGTGGCATTATTGCTGAGTGAATGGATGGTAAATCAGGTAGTGGAATGGAAAGAAGTGTCATCTAGGCTGATGTGGGTGAGGGCTAGGATAGGAAGGGAATGTTGGACTTTTGTTAGTGTGTATGGGCCAGGATGTGAGAGAAGTGAGGAAGAGCGGGATGAATTCTGGAATGAGTTAACTAGATGTGTGGATGGTCTGAGTAGAAGGAACTATGTAGTTGTGTTGGGTGACTTGAATGCCAGAGAGGGTGATGGAGAGATAGAAGGTGTTGTAGGAAAGTATGGGGTACCAGGTGGGAATGAGAATGGCGAGAGACTGTTAGATATGTGTGTGGAGCAAGAGTTGGTGATAGGTAATAGTTTATTTAAGAAGAAATTAATAAACAAGTATACATGGATGAGAGTGGCAAATGGAAGAGTGAAAGAAAGAGCATTGATGGATTATGTGTTGGTAGCAAAGAGCATGATTGGTAGAGTGAAAGATGTACATGCATTCAGGGGTGTGGCTGCTGGGATGTCTGATAATTTTTTGGTTGAAGCAAAAGTGGTAGTAGCAAAAGAGTGGGGAAATAGTGTGGGGGGATGTAGAAGGGAAATAGTGAAGGTGGAAGAGTTGAAAAAGCCAGAGAAGAGACAGGAATATCAGGACAGGTTGAGAGTGGCATATGACAGGGTGAAAGAAAGAAGTTGGGGAGTTAGGGGAGGAATGGTGGTTGATGAAAGAATGATTTGTGGGACATGCAGGTGATGTGTGTGGAAAGAGGTTTGTTGGAGGTGGCATGAGGAGGGGCAGTGAGTGGTGGAATGAAGGGGTGAAAATGAAGGTGGAAGAGAAAAAGAGGGCTTTTGAGGAATGGCTGCAGTGTAAAAGTAGGGAGAAGTATGAAAGATATAGGGAGAAATATGTGGAAACCAAGCGGAAGATAGAGGAAGAGAAGAGGTTGGCAAATGATAGGTGGGGACAGGATTTTAGTAGGTCATATGAGGAGAATAAAAAGAAGTTTTGGAAAGAAGTGAAGAGAGCAAGGAAGGGTGGATCGAGGATGGAAGAGACAGTGAAAGATGTGAACGGACAGATGTTAAGAGGGAACGATGCAAGGAAAAGATGGGCAGAATATTTTGAGTGCTTGCTGAATGTTGAGGAAGATAGAGAGGCAGCTATAGTGGCAGTGGGAGGGGTTCAAGGGCCAGTAATGGGAGATGAAAATGAGAGAGAGCTTACAAGAGAGGAGGTGAAAAGGGCAATGTATGAAGCGAAAGCTTAGTGAGAGTGTTTAATATATGCTTTATGTTGTCATTGGTGCCAGTGGATTGGGTGATTGCCTGTATAGTACCCCTATACAAAGGTAAGGGAGATATGTATGAATGCAGTAATTTTAGGGGTATAAGTTTGTTGAGTGGTAGGAAAAGTGTATGGTAGGATACTGGTTAATAGGATTAGGGATAAGACAGAATATGTGATCACGGAAGTGCAGAGTGGTTTTAGGAGAGGTAGAGGTTGTAAAGATCAGATTTTTATAGTTACGCAGTTATGTGAGAAATATTTAGCAAAGGGTAAGGATGTGTATTTTGCATTTTTGGATCTGGAGAAAGCATATGATAGAGTTGATAGAGAGGCTATGTGGAATGTTTTGAGATTATATGGAATCAATGGTAAATTGTTGCATGCAGTGAAGAGTTTGTATGAGGGTAGTAGAGCTTGTGTTAAGGTAGGGAATGAAGTGAGTGAGTGGTTTCCAGTAAGTGTGGGACTGAGACAGGGATGTGTGATGTCACCATGGCTGTTCAATTTGTATATTGATGGAGTTGTAAGAGAGGTGAATGAGCAAGTGCGTGGTCGAGGTTTGAGAATGGTAGATGGGGATGATAACGAGTGGGAGCTGAATCAGTTGCTGTTTGCAGATGATACTGTGGTGGTGGCAGATTCAGAGGAAAAGCTGTGTCAGTTAGTGTCAGAATTTGGAATGGTGTGTGAGAGAAGGAAGCTGCGAGTGAATGTGGGAAAGAGTAAGGTTATGAGGTGTACAAGAAATGAGGATGGCGCTGGATTGAATGCTATGTTGAATGGAGAGACACTTGAGGAGGTTAATCAGTTTAAGTAGTTAGGCTCGGTTATAGCTGCAAATGGTGGAGTGGAAGCAGATGTGTGTCACAGTGTGAACGAAGGATGTAAAGTGTTGGGTGCATTGAAAGGAGTGATGAAAAATAGAGGGTTGGAAATGAATGTTAAGAAAGTTTTGTATGAGAAAGTGGTTGTGCCAACTGTGATGTATAGATCAGAGTTATGGGGTATGATAGTAAGTGAGAGACGGAAACTAAATGTGTTTGAGATGAAATGCCTGAGGAGTATGATTGGTGTATCTCGACTGGATAGGGTTAGGAATGAAGTGGTGAAAGCAAGAACGGGTGTGAGGAGAGAAATTGCAGCCAGAGTAGATATGAATGTTCTGAGATGGTTTGGCCATGTGGAAAGGATGGATGATGAAAAGCTGCTGAAAAAGGTGATGAATGCGAGAATTGATGGGAGAAATGCTAGAGGGAGGCCTAGGTTTGGATGGATGGATGGAGTAAGGAGAGCCCTGAATGATAGGAGGATGGATGTGAGGAAAGCAAGCGAGCGTGCTAGGAATAGGAATGAGTGGCGAGCGATTGTGACGCGGCTCTGATGGGCATCTGCTGTTACCACGGGGCTGCATCTTACAGAGATAGCCCTGTGGTAGGGGCAGTAGGAGGAGCTGGCAGTTGTGAAGCGACACAGGTTGTGGAAAAGCCGGGAGGATGGACTGTGGCACTCCAGCAGTGCCATCTGAACGGTCGCTAGCTCCCTCGTCATTGCCCATAGAGCAAAGTAATCCCCCTATTTGTTTTCCTTTCTTGATGTCGGCTACCCCCCAATTAAAGGGGGAAACAGCCAAGGTATATATATATATATATATATATATATATATATATATATATATATATATATATATATATATATATATATATATATATATATATGTGTGTATGTATGTGTATATATATGTATGTATGTGTGTGTATGTGTATTTATATGTATGTATATGTATGTATATGTATATATGTGTATATGTATGTATGTCAATAATATCAAGCAATGTTCATGAAAGAATGACATCCCCCCAAAAATATCAATAAATACTGTATATATTCAAGCCAAATTTACTGAAACTTCAATAAACATTATCATACATGACTAGACGTGACAAAACTATAATAATAATAATAATAATAATAATAATAATAATAATAATAATAAAAATAATAATAATAATAATAAGATCTAAGAAAAATTTTTGAAATAGACATCATAAAAGTAGGGCAGAGGTATTTTAAAACCCAGCAGAGAACTGGATATTCATTACACATCTTTCATAATCCCTTCACATCTGACAGGACATTACAGTCTCCATCTCTGATTCTCTTTACTTTATGCAGTCTTCGTCCCTAGGCCCGATAAAGGCTGTTTTATTTTACTATTTTGTGGCCCATCCTGGTGTCACAATCATTTAATAAAAACTAAAAAATAAATTGCCTTTTCTTTATATATGGTGCTCCTACTTCGCGGTTTTTCATCTATCGCGGCCGGTCCCAGAATCGAACCCCCACGATAAACGAGGGAGCACTGTATATCGAAAATTTATTTGCTGCTTGTTCTTAATGCTTTTTTCAAGTTTCTTCATATTATGTTATTGCATTAAGCGGTAGAAGAGGAGGAGGATGCGGGAGAACGAACCTCTATCCACAAACATTTTGCCACTTCCAAATCAGCTGATGCACCCTTGCAAGCTATTTCTCTGACAATATTCTATAGAAAATTTGTTTGCTGCTTGTTCTTAATACTTTTTTCCAATTTTCTTCATAATATTCTATTGCATTAAGCGGTACAAGAGGAGGAGGATGCGGGAGAACGAACATCTATAAACAAATGTTTTGCCACTTCCATATCTGCTGATGCACCCTCACACGCAATTTCCCTGAGGATATTATATCAAAAATTTCCTTGCTGTTTGTTCTTATTGCTCTTTTTTCATTATCTTCATAATGTCCGATCGCATTACGCAGTAGAAGAGGAGGAGGATGGCGGAAGAGTGCCTCCGGGTTGGTCGAATTTTTACAAAATGAAATTTTTTTTCCGAATTTTTTTCCATGGGCGTTATTCGCGAATTTCGTATTTTTTTATTATTAATTTCTTAGGGGCATTATTCCAATTTCGCGAATAAAAAACACAATTCAAAGCAAACAAGCTGTATATATATATATATATATATATATATATATATATATATATATATATATATATATATATATATATATATATAGTGATCCCCCCATTATCACGGGGGTTCAGTTCTGGGACCCAGCGCGAAACAGGAAAACCGCGGAGCAGGATCAGCCTATATGTACATAGATATTTTAATTTATTTTTACATTTACACCGTATAAACTGTATAAACCCTCCCTGTACTGTTAACAAACTACCCTTTACTTCATAAATAACAGCATGCAAGCGTAAATTTATATGACATACTCATTTACATAGGTATTTTACAATTATTTTTACGTTTACTGTATAAACCCTCCCTGCACTGTTAAAAACCCACCTTTACTTTATAAATAACAGCATGCAACGTCAATTTATAGGTACATGATAGGTAAACTTACCTTATCTGTTATGGTTAACATTTTCCTTTGCCGCTTAGGCTCACTACAAGAAGCCTTAGAAGATGAAGGATGCTTGGGAGGCATTGCAAAGGTTAAAATATGCGAGTAAAAAAATCACAAGCAAATCGTATTAATAAGCACAACGTGAATGGCGCACACGAGTGAGGCGAGACAATGGAAGATGGTGGAAGCCTTTGTCCGAAACGCTGATAGCGGTAACGTATTTTACATGTTGCAATACTGTTAGTATTTATGTTTTTTACTATTTTTTACTGTTTTATTATTCTTAGGCTAAGAAATACGTTTTTTTATCAATAAAATCATGAAACTACTGGAAATATAAATATATATGCTAGCTCATGTAGCTGCAACCCCAATACATTGTACGCTATCGGACACAAGCAAAACGTTTAATAAGCACAACGTGAACGGCGCACACGTGAGTTAGACTGAACGAGCCTTTGTCAGAAACGCTGATAGCGGTATCGTATTTTACATGTTGCAATACTGTTAGTATTTATGCTTTTTACTATTTTTTACTGTTTTATTATTTTTAGGCTAAGAAATACGTTTTTTTATAAATAAAATCATGAAACTACAGGAAATATAAATATATATGCTAGCTCACGTAGCTGCGACCCCAATACACTATACGCTATCGGACACAAGCAAAACATTTAATAAGCACAACGTGAACGGCGCACACGTGAGTTAGAATGAACGAGCCTTTGTCAGAAACGCTGATAGCGGTATCGTATTTTACATGTTGCAATACTGTTAGTATTTATGTTTTTTACTAATTTTTACCGTTTTGTTATTCTTAGGCTAAGAAATACGTTTTTTTATCAATAAAATCATGAAACTACTGGAAATATAAATACATATGCTAGCTCACGTAGCTGCGACCCCAATACATTGTACGCTATCGGACACTATTTCGCATGATGCAATACTGTGAGTTATACTGTACGTACGTATATCTAAATTTATGTTTTTTACTATTTTTTTGTTTTATTATTCGTAAGCTGGGTAATAAATTTTTTTTATCAATTAGATAATGAAATATGTCTTTTTCAATAAAAAAAATGAAAATACTGAGAATTTAGATTTTTTTAATATTTTAATATTTTTGCATATACCCAAAAAATAAAATAATAATTTGCCAAAAAAAAAAACCGTGGTACAGTGAAAACGCGAACCAAGAAACGCGATCCAGCGGGGGATCACTGTATATATATATATATATATATATATATATATATATATACATATATATATATATATATATATATATATATATATATATATATATATATATATATATATATATATATATATATATATATAAACCTTGTTCTTGAAATAACCCGGATATGGGTTCTAGGAAGTGACGGGTAAATCGAAAATTGGGTAAAATAACGAGTCTTTTCCATAGGAAACAATGATAATGGGCATAGCTCGTTCCACAACCGTCCATAGACCCACTATACCAAAGATATAAGATAAGTCAAACATATTTTGTAAGTACATAACAAAGCAAAATGACCTGTAGTTCTTTATATTGACATGCAAATAGTGTAACATATAAAAGATATACAGATTTACTGCACAGTAAACAAATTAATGCCCTCTATTATGTGGTGGGCAACAGGCATACACTGGGACGTGCATGGTGGCAGTGAGGACGAGGATGCAAACGTTTTGCCACCTATGTATCAGCTGATGCACCCTCTCACGCTATTTCCCTGAAGATATTATATCGAAAGTTTGTTTGCTGTTTATTCTTAATGCTTTTTTTCCATTATCTTCATAATATCCGATCGCAATAAGTGGTAGAAGAGGAGGAGGATGCAGGAGAACGAACCCCTATCAGCAAACGTTTTCCCGCTTCCGTATCAGCTAATGCTTACCACTATTGAGGCAAAATATCTACCTCATAAAATATTTATTTACTCACTTTATTTGGGGTTTATCAAATTTTCAAGATAACAGTACATCCTACATATTTATATTCCTTGGTTCTAAATATTATTCTATCTTCTTTACATATCGACCGTGCTGCACGAAATGTAACGTAAACAAAGTCAGCTGAAAGAAAAAGAAAACTATACAATTCGTTTGAAAGAAAATGTATATCGGGGAAACTTAAATAAAATGTATATATTCTCTACATGCTATTTCCCTGACGATATTATACCGAAAATTTGTTTCTTGTTTGTTCTTAATGCTTTTTTTCAATTTTCTTCATAATATTCGATTGCATTAAGCGGTAGAAGAGGAGGAGGATGCGGGAGAATGAACCTCTATCGGCAAACGTTTTGTCACACTTCCATATCAGATGATGCACCCTCCCACGCTATTTCCCAGATGATATTATATTGAAAATTTGTTTGCTGTTTGTTCTTAATGCTATTTTTTAAATTTTCTTCATAATACTTGATCGCATTAAGCAATAAAAGAGGAAGAGGATGCGAGAGAACGAACCTCTATCGGCAAACGTTTTGCCACTTCCGTATCAGCTGATGCACCCTCGCACCCTATTTCCCTGACAACATTATATTGAAAATATATTTGCTGTTTGTTTTTATTGCTTTTTTCAATTTTCTTCATAATATCTGATCGCATTAAGCTATATAAGAGGAGGATAATGGCGGAAAAGTGCCTCCGAGGCGGTTGATTATTTACTAAAATGAAAAATATTTTTTCGAATTTTTTTTGCATGGGCATTATTCGTGAATTTCATATTTTTTACATTATTATTTACGGGCGTTATTGTGATTTCGCAGTTAATAAAAACGTGGAAAAAGCGAACAAGGTGCATATATATATATATATATATATATATATATATATATATATATATATATATATATATATATATATATATATATATATATATATATATATATATATATATATATATATATATATATATATATATATATATATATATATATATATGGAAGGAAAAGCCCATTAAATAAAACAACGAAAATATATATATAAAAAGTACTTATTAATTTCGTGACCTAAGCTGGTCACCTTCTCAAAGTACAATGGCAAGAGATACAACAATATTAAATTGCTTAGTTTAGACGTGGATTCGTTGTTCACAAATGTTCCAGTTGAAAGTGTCTTACTTTTCTTGAAAGAGAAGCTAAGGCCGTACAAAAATGAATTCCCTATTTCTCTAGAGAAGTTGATTAAATTAATAAGGTTATGTGTGACCAGTAATTATTTCACTTTCAATTGGGAATTTTACAAACAAAAATTTGGTTGCAGTATGGGCAGCCCTCTTTCTCCTATACTTGCTAATTTATAAATGGAACACTTCGAGACCGAAATCATTAAGGATATCAAGCCACACAACATGATGTGGCTCAGATACGTAGATGATATTCTGACGTACTGGGAGGAAGCTTGGGGTAATTTTGATGAGTTCCTTAGCCAACTTAATAACCAGGTTCCTTCCATAAAATTCAAAGTAGAATGGGAAAATAATGATATGATCCCTTTTCTGGACACCTTAATTAGTAGAAATGAAACGGGTTACAAATTCTGGGTATATAGAAAACCCACTCACTCAGCCTCATATATTCATTTCCTCAGTAACCACAAAGAGAAAATAAAACTAGGTGTAGCTTCAAATTTGTTCCTAAGAGCTTTTAGAATATGTAGTCCCCAATATCTGGAGGAAGAAATTAAGACCATTTACAGTCAGCTACATAAATCATGTTACCCCGTTCCTTTTCTTGACAAAGCCTTACACAAAGCAAGGTGTATATACCATGGCACTGAAAGGAGAGCGCATTTTAATCACCGAGACAAGATAATTGTTCCCTTTCATTGTGCCTTAGAAGAAATTAATAAAAACATAGGCAAAGAGTCCCCTTTTGTATTCAAATATCCCAAAACCTTGAGAAGCCAGTTAGTAAATATTAATAATATTAAAGAGAACAATGCCAGAGTGTATAAAATAGAATGCAATAACTGCCCCAAGGCATACATTGGGCAGACAGGTCGTTCTCTGCAGCAGAGTTACCGAACACAAAAGATCAGTCAGATATGGCCAAGAGAACTCTGCTATCTTTGTTCATATGAGAGAACACAGGCATACTATTAACTGGAATGGTGCCACCATGATGTTTAGAAGCTCATGTCCATATAAGCGCAAGATAGTGGAATCAGCCGTCATTGAAACATCCAAAAATTTCAATTTGTCCAAGGGCCAGTGGGTGCCTGATGCAGTAGACAAGATACTCCTCAAGCATACACTGGCCAAGATAATTCCCCAAGACAGACCGCCTTCAATTAATCAGACAGCCTCTTTGTTCAGCCATGTTGTGTCTATGTATAGTTTTCCTTTAATCTTTTTCTTTTCTATATGTATGTTTGTATGTTCTTATGTTTTTTGGTGTATATGCACATATCTTTTAATGTGCATGTATATGCTTGTACATGTGTAAGTGTGCATATGCATTTATGGGTATGCATATGTTTTTGTGTGCTGCATTTTTAGTTTTCCATTTGTTATTTCATGCAAGTAGAGCCAATTATAAGTTGTTTTCACTATTTTCATTTGCCTCTATATCTGTATGTATGTGCAAGCTTTTATATTTATAAATATATGTATGTATATGTGTGTGTGTGTGTCTGTGTATATATATTTATGTATATGTATATATGTATGTATGCATACAGTGTTACCCCGGTTATTCGCGCTTCTTGGTTCGCGTTCTCACTCTATCGCGTTTTCTTTTTGGATAAATTATTATTTTATTTTATGGGTATATGCAAAAATATTAAAATATTGAAAAAAAAAAAAAATTTCAGTATTTTCATTTTTTTATTGAAAAAAAATGTTCATTATTTAATTGATAAAAAAATTATTTCCAGACTACGAATAATAAAACAGTAAAAAAATAGTAAAAAACATAAATTTAGATATACGTACGTAAAGTATAACTCACAGTACAGGGTATTGCATCATGCGAAACAGTGTCCGATAGCGTACAATGTATTGGGGTCACAGCTACGTGAGCTAGCATATATATTTATATTTCCAGTAGTTTCATGATTTTATTGATAAAAAAAAACGTATTTCTTAGCCTAAGAATAATAAAACAGCAAAAAATAGTAAACAGTATTGCACCACGTAAAATACAATACCGGTATCAGTGTTTCGGAAAACGCAAAGGCTCTCACCTACGCAACCCAGTGAATATTAAAATTTTCATTATTTTATTGATAAAACAAGTATTTCCTAGCCTAAGAATAATAAAACAGTAAAATATAATAAAAAAAACATAAAGTACTAAAAGTACTTTCACCATGTAAAATACGATACCACTATCAACGTTTTGGAAAACGAAAAGGCTCTCACCCACGTGACCTTGTGAATATTAAAATGTTCATTATTTTATTGATAAAACAAGTATTTCCTAGCCTAAGAATAATAAAACAGTAAAAAATAGTAAAAAACATAAAGTACTAAGAGTATTTCACCATGTAAAATGCGATACCGCTATCAACATTTCGGAAACGAAAAGGCTCTCACCTACGTGAGATAGTTCATGGAATGCTACTGGCTGAAAGGTCGGGAGACAACGAATCACAGAATTGTTTTTCAATATTTTCTGTATCATGGGGTCTGATTGGCTTTTTCATTGCAGTTTGCTTTTCCCTCCAATTCCCAATGTGCCGCCTCACTCGCTCAGTCTAACTCTCGTGTGCGCCGTTCTCGTTGTGCTTTGGCCCTGTGGATTGCTGATTGCAGAAAGAAAAACATCAGCTTAGACACCAATATCATACAAACAAAGGCGAAGAAGCTGTACAAGACATTCACTGCAAATGAACCCGATGACGACAGTGCGACCGTGGAGAGGAGGGGAGAGAAGAAGATATCGACGACCCACAATTAGGACCCTCCAGCGATTCTCCATCGAGGATACAACCGTTCGTTGCTAGCAGGGGATGGTTCTTCAAATTTCAAAAACGCTATGGGCTAAAGAGCGTTTCAGTTTATGGCGAGGCTGCCTCTGCAGATACAGCTGCCGCAGAAAATTACGTCAAGAATGACTTCAAGAAAATTATCGCCGAAGGGGAATATGTTCCTGAGCAAGTCTTCAACATGGATGAGACTGGGTTATTTTGGAAGAGAATGCCATCTCGCACTTTTCTCTTCAAGGAAGAAGCTAAAGCCCCGGGATTTAGAGCGCACAAAGATCGCGTTACCCTCATCAAGTGCGGGAATGCTGCGGGCTTCATGTTAAAGCATGGGCTTATCTACAAGTCAAAGAACCCTAGGGCTTTGAAGAACAAGAATAAGAATCTGCTGCCAGTGTATTGGATGCATAACCCCAAGGCCTAGATCACGAAAAGCCTCACATTGGACTGGTTTCACCAATGCTTTATCCCTCAGGTAAAACTTTATCTTATGGAAAAAGGCCTTGAATTTAAAGTCCTTCTTTTGATGGATAATGCTGGTGGCCACACAACCAAGCTCCAATATGACGATGTTCAAGTTGAGTTCCTGCCAAAAATACGACGTCACTGATTCAGCCTATGGATCAAGGCGTTATTCGTGCGTTCAAGGCCCTATACACACGAAATGCCCTGGCGAACCTAGTTGATTCCATGGATTCGGACAAAGACTTCTCATTGAAGACTTACTGGCGTAATTACACGATTGCCACATGCCTAAAAAATATTCAGAAAGCAATCAAAGAGATGAAGTCGGCCACAATCAATGCCAGCTGGAAGAAATAGTAGCCCGAAATCATCCACGACTACAAGGGATTTGCTCCTGTCGAGGTGCAGAAGGCGGCAGTTGCGAAAGCAGTGAAGTTGGCTGCATTGCTAGGAGGAGAAGGCTTTAAAGATATGACTCCCGAAGATGTGAATGAACTGATTGACTGCCACCCGCAGCCTTTAAGTGATGAAGACTTGGATGAAATGACGAAATCAGCGAGCGAAGAAGACGAAGAACTTGAGGAATCGCACGAACCAACTGAAGAACCTGGCCTTACACTCGAACGTTTGGCAGCCATGTATGAAAAATACAAAGCATTCCAACAACTCTCGCAGGAACATGACGAAAATATGGTTCGTTCGGTGACCTGTAATTTTCTCGACGATGCCATGATTCCTTACCATGCCATGTTCCAACAAATGAAGAAAGAACAACAGCAACTCCCCATTACCATGTTCTTCCCCCCCAAAAAGCAGCCGTAAAGCTTTTATTGGCTGTGAAATAATTTCCTCCGGGGTCGAGAATGATGATCATCACCTCATTCACGGTAAGTTTACCTATCATGTACAAATGTACCTGTCACGTCATCATCACCTCATTCACCGTAACTTTATCTATCACTTTCATAAAAATTTACGTTGCGTGCTGTTATTTATAATGTAAAGGGTGTTTTTTTTTAACAGTGCAGGGAGGGTTTATACAGTTCGTAAACGAAAAAATAATTGTAAATGAGTATGTGTGTCACGTCATCATCACCTCAGTCAATGTAATTTTATCTATCACTTTCATAAAAATTTACGTTGCTTGCTGTTATTTATAATGCAAAGGGTGTTTTTTTTAACAGTGCAGGGAGGGTTTATACAGTACATAAACGAAAAAATAATTGTAAATGAGTATGTATGTCACGTCATTATCACCTCACTCACCGTAATTTTATCTATCACTTTCACAAAAATTTATGTTGCTTGCTGTATTTATAATGTAAAGGGTGTTTTTTTAACAGTGCAGGGTTTATACAGTACGTAAATGAAAAAATAATTGTAAATGAGTATGTATGTCACATCATTATCACCTCATTCACCGTAATTTTATCTATCACTCTCATAAAAATTTACGTTGCTTGCTGTTATTTATAATGTAAAGGGTGTTTTTTCAACAGTGCAGGGAGGGTTTATACAGTACGTAAACGAAAAAATTATTGTAAATGAGTATGTATGTCACGTCATCATCACATTCATGGTAAGTTTTCCTATCACTTTCATAAAAATTTACGTTGCTTGCTGTTATCTATAATGTTAAGGGTGTTTTTTTTAACAGTGCAGGGAGGGTTTATATAGTACGTAAACTAAAAAATAATTGTAAATGATATGTATGTCACGTCATTATCACCTCATTCACTGTAATTTTATCTATCACTTTCATAAAAATTTACGTTGCTTGCTGTTATTTATAATGTAAAGGGTGTTTTTTTAACAGTGCAGGGAGGGTTTATACAGTGTAAACGTAAAAATATATTAAAATATCTATGTACATATAGGCGGATCCTACTTCGCGGATTTCCTGGTTCGCGGCGGGTCCCGGAACCGAACTACCGCGATAAGTGAGGCAACACTGTATATATATATATATATATATATATATATATATATATATATATATATATATATATATATATATATATATATATATATATATATATATATATATATATATATATATATATATATATATATATATATATATATATATATATATATATATATATATATATATCAAAGAATAGCCTCACCGCATTCCCTGCGTGTCGTAAAAGGCGACTAAAAGTGGACGGGGCGGGGGGACTAGGAATCCCTCCCCTTGTATCAACCTCCTGCGAGACGTCAAAGAAGAAGGGGAGTGGAGGGGAAAATAACTTCTCCCCAGACTCTAGTTTTGGGGTGTCTAAATGTGCGTGGTTGTAGTACGATAGAGAGCAAAAGATGTGAGATTGGATATATGTTTGGTAAGAGGAGGATGGATGTATTGGCATTGTGTGAGACGAAGATGAAAGGAAAAGGAGAAGTGGCATTTGGTTATGTGACGGGTAGGGTGTCTGGGGTTGAAAGGGGGAGAGCGAGAGAAGGTGAGGCATTATTGCTGAGTGAATGGATGGTAAATCAGGTAGTGGAATGGAAAGAAGTGTCATCTAGGCTGATGTGGGTGAGGGCTAGGATAGGAAGGGAATGTTGGGCTTTTGTTAGTGTGTATGGGCCAGGATGTGAGAGAAGTGAGGAAGAGCGGGATGAATTCTGGAATGAGTTAACTAGATGTGTGGATGGTCTGAGTAGAAGGAACTATGTAGTTGTGTTGGGTGACTTGAATGCCAGAGAGGGTGATGGAGAGATAGAAGGTGTTGTAGGAAAGTATGGGGTACCAGGTGGGAATGAGAGTGGCGAGAGACTGTTAGATATGTGTGTGGAACAAGAGTTGGTGATAGGTAATAGTTTATTTAAGAAGAAATTAATAAACAAGTATACATGGATGAGAGTGGCAAATGGAAGAGTGAAAGAAAGAGCATTGATGGATTATGTGTTGGTAGCAAAGAGCATGATTGGTAGAGTGAAAGATGTACATGCATTCAGGGGTGTGGCTGCTGGGATGTCTGATAATTTTTTGGTTGAAGCAAAAGTGGTAGTAGCAAAAGAGTGGGGAAATAGTGTGGGGGGATGTAGAAGGGAAATAGTGAAGGTGGAAGAGTTGAAAAAGCCAGAGAAGAGACAGGAATATCAGGACAGGTTGAGAGTGGCATATGACAGGGTGAAAGAAAGAAGTTGGGGAGTTAGGGGAGGAATGGTGGTTGATGAAAGAATGATTTGTGGGACATGCAGGTGATGTGTGTGGAAAGAGGTTTGTTGGAGGTGGCATGAGGAGGGGCAGCGAGTGGTGGAATGAAGGGGTGAAAATGAAGGTGGAAGAGAAAAAGAGGGCTTTTGAGGAATGGCTGCAGTGTAAAAGTAGGGAGAAGTATGAAAGATATAGGGAGAAATATGTGGAAACCAAGCGGAAGGTAGAGGAAGAGAAGAGGTTGGCAAATGTTAGGTGGGGACAGGATTTTAGTAGGTCATATGAGGAGAATAAAAAGAAGTTTTGGAAAGAAGTGAAGAGAGCAAGGAAGGGTGGATCGAGGATGGAAGAGACAGTGAAAGATGTGAACGGACAGATGTTAAGAGGGAACGATGCAAGGAAAAGATGGGCAGAATATTTTGAGTGCTTGCTGAATGTTGAGGAAGATAGAGAGGCAGCTATAGTGGCAGTGGGAGGGGTTCAAGGGCCAGTAATGGGAGATGAAAATGAGAGAGAGCTTACAAGAGAGGAGGTGAAAAGGGCAATGTATGAAGCGAAAGCTTAGTGAGAGTGTTTAATATATGCTTTATGTTGTCATTGGTGCCAGTGGATTGGGTGATTGCCTGTATAGTACCCCTATACAAAGGTAAGGGAGATATGTATGAATGCAGTAATTTTAGGGGTATAAGTTTGTTGAGTGTGGTAGGAAAAGTGTATGGTAGGATACTGGTTAATAGGATTAGGGATAAGACAGAATATGTGATCACGGAAGTGCAGAGTGGTTTTAGGAGAGGTAGAGGTTGTAAAGATCAGATTTTTATAGTTACGCAGTTATGTGAGAAATATTTAGCAAAGGGTAAGGATGTGTATTTTGCATTTTTGGATCTGGAGAAAGCATATGATAGAGTTGATAGAGAGGCTATGTGGAATGTTTTGAGATTATATGGAATCAATGGTAAATTGTTGCATGCAGTGAAGAGTTTGTATGAGGGTAGTAGAGCTTGTGTTAGGGTAGGGAATGAAGTGAGTGAGTGGTTTCCAGTGAGTGTGGGACTGAGACAGGGATGTGTGATGTCACCATGGCTGTTCAATTTGTATATTGATGGAGTTGTAAGAGAGGTGAATGAGCAAGTGCGTGGTCGAGGTTTGAGAATGGTAGATGGGGATGATAACGAGTGGGAGCTGAATCAGTTGCTGTTTGCAGATGATACTGTGGTGGTGGCAGATTCAGAGGAAAAGCTGTGTCAGTTAGTGTCAGAATTTGGAATGGTGTGTGAGAGAAGGAAGCTGCGAGTGAATGTGGGAAAGAGTAAGGTTATGAGGTGTACAAGAAATGAGGATGGCGCTGGATTGAATGTTATGTTGAATGGAGAGACACTTGAGGAGGTTAATCAGTTTAAGTAGTTAGGCTCGGTTATAGCTGCAAATGGTGGAGTGGAAGCAGATGTGTGTCACAGTGTGAACGAAGGATGTAAAGTGTTGGGTGCATTGAAAGGAGTGATGAAGAATAGAGGGTTGGAAATGAATGTTAAGAAAGCTTTGTATGAGAAAGTGGTTGTGCCAACTGTGATGTATGGATCAGAGTTATGGGGTATGATAGTAAGTGAGAGACGGAAACTAAATGTGTTTGAGATGAAATGCCTGAGGAGTATGATTGGTGTATCTCGACTGGATAGGGTTAGGAATGAAGTGGTGAAAGCAAGAACGGGTGTGAGGAGAGAAATTGCAGCCAGAGTAGATATGAATGTTCTGAGATGGTTTGGCCATGTGGAAAGGATGGATGATGAAAAGCTGCTGAAAAAGGTGATGAATGCGAGAGTTGATGGGAGAAATGCTAGAGGGAGGCCTAGGTTTGGATGGATGGATGGAGTAAGGAGAGCCCTGAATGATAGGAGGATGGATGTGAGGGAAGCAAGCGAGTGTGCTAGGAATAGGAATGAGTGGCGAGCGATTGTGACGCGGCTCTGATGGGCATCTGCTGTTACCACGGGGCTGCATCTTACAGAGATAGCCCTGTGGTAGGGGCAGTAGGAGGAGCTGGCAGTTGTGAAGCGACACAGGTTGTGGAAAAGCCGGGAGGATGGACTGTGGCACTCCAGCAGTGCCATCTGAACGGTCGCTAGCTCCCTCGTCATTGCCCATAGAGCAAAGTAATCCCCCTATTTGTTTTCCTTTCTTGATGTCGGCTACCCCCCAATTAAAGGGGGAAACAGCCAAGGTATATGCATGTATATATATATATATATATATATATATATATATATATATATATATATATATATATATATATATATATATATATATATATATATATATATATATATATATATATATATATATATATATATATATATATATATATATATATATATATGTGTGTGTATGTATGTGTATATATATGTATGTATGTGTGGGTATGTGTATTTATATGTATGTATATGTATATATGTGTATATGTATGTATGTGTGATTACCTAATTGTGTTTACGGGAAAGAGCCCAAAGCTAGTATCTTCCCGTCTCCTGATCGGTTCCATTTTAGACTTAGTGATACTTATCATACCTGTCCTTAAAACTATGGATTGAGATAGCATTAACTACCTCCTCGCTTAGCCATTTCCAATTATCAACTACTCTTACACTGAAAAAGTATTTCCTTACATCCTGCAAAGAAGTTTTCTTACCAAGCTTCAAACTATGACCTCTAGTTCTAGAGCCAGCCATATCAAAATATCGATCCCTATCCACTCTATCATAACCATGAAGGAATTTAAAGACTGTCACCATATCCCCCCTCACTCTTCTAGCTTCCAGTGATGGTAAGTCTAATTCCCTCAGCCTCTCATTATAACTGAGATTGCGTATTTCTGGCACCAGTTTCGTGGCATGTCTTTGAACTTTTTCAAAGTATATATATATGTATGTATGTATGTATGTATGTATGCATGCATATATATATATATATATATATATATATATATATATATATATATATATATATATATATATATATATATATATATATATATATATATATATATATATATATATATATATATATATATATATATATATATATATATATATATATATATATATAATTACTATTATTAAGATTCTTTTGTTAATATTATTTAGCCAAGTATGGACTTTAATTCCTTTTGCGGCCTGTTTGTGGGGATTACTGAGTAACCCCGGCGGACATTTAAGATCGTTATCTATTAATCCCATGTTTAAGACTCCTGGGGGCGGCTCTTTTGTCTCATTCTTTTCAAGTTTTCTTCTGTTTTGCTAGTTGTGTCTCTTGCCATTGTATTTAAAAACATTTACAATAATATCAAGCAATGTTCATGAAAGAATGACATCCCCCCAAAAATATCAATAAATACTGTATATATTCAAGCCAAATTTACTGAAACTTCAATAAACATTATCATACATGACTAGACGTAACAAAACTATAATAATAATAATAATAATAATAATAATAATAATAATAATAATAATAATAATAATATCTAAGGAAAATTTTTGAAATAGACATCATAAAAGTAGGGCAGAGGTATTTTAAAACCCAGCAGAGAACTGGATATTCATTACACATCTTTCATAATCCCTTCACATCTGACAGGACATTACAGTCTCCATCTCTGATTCTCTTTACTTTATGCAGTCTTCGTCCCTAGGCCCGATAAAGGCTGTTTTATTTTACTATTTTGTGGCCCATCCTGGTGTCACAATCATTTAATAAAAACTAAAAAATAAATTGCCTTTTCTTTATATATGGTGCTCCTACTTCGCGGTTTTTCATCTATCGCGGCTGGTCCCAGAACCGAACCCCCACGATAAACGAGGGAGCACTGTATATCGAAAATTTATTTGCTGCTTGTTCTTAATGCTTTTTTCAAGTTTCTTCATATTATGTTATTGCATTAAGCGGTAGAAGAGGAGGAGGATGCGGGAGAACGAACCTCTATCCACAAACATTTTGCCACTTCCAAATTAGCTGATGCACCCTTGCAGGCTATTTCTCTGACAATATTCTATAGAAAATTTGCTTGCTGCTTGTTCTTAATACTTTTTTCCAATTTTCTTCATAATATTCTATTGCATTAAGCGATACAAGAGGAGGAGGATGCGGGAGAACGAACATCTATAAACAAACGTTTAGCCACTTCCATATCTGCTGATGCACCCTCACACGCAATTTCCCTGAGGATATTATATCAAAAATTTCCTTGCTGCTTGTTCTTATTGCTCTTTTTTCATTATCTTCATAATGTCCGATCGCATTACGCAGTAGAAGAGGAGGAGGATGGCGGAAGAGTGCCTCCGGGTTGGTCGAATTTTTACAAAATGAAATTTTTTTTCCGAATTTTTTTCCATGGGCGTTATTCGCGAATTTCGTATTTTTTTATTATTAATTTCTTAGGGGCATTATTCCAATTTCGCGAATAAAAAACACAAGGCAAAGCAAACAAGCTGTATATATATATATATATATATATATATATATATATATATATATATATATATATATATATATATATATATATATATATATATATATATATAGTGATCCCCCCATTATCACGGGGGTTCAGTTCTGGGACCCAGCGCGAAACAGGAAAACCGCGGAGCAGGATCAGCCTATATGTACATAGATATTTTAATTTATTTTTACATTTACACCGTATAAACTGTATAAACCCTCCCTGTACTGTTAACAAACTACCCTTTACTTCATAAATAACAGCATGCAAGCGTAAATTTATATGACATACTCATTTACATAGGTATTTTACAATTATTTTTACGTTTACTGTATAAACCCTCCCTGCACTGTTAAAAACCCACCTTTACTTTATAAATAACAGCATGCAACGTCAATTTATAGGTACATGATAGGTAAACTTACCTTATCTGTTATGGTTAACATTTTCCTTTGCCGCTTAGGCTCACTACAAGAAGCCTTAGAAGATGAAGGATGCTTGGGAGGCATTGCAAAGGTTAAAATATGCGAGTAAAAAAATCACAAGCAAATCGTATTAATAAGCACAACGTGAATGGCGCACACGAGTGAGGCGAGACAATGGAAGATGGTGGAAGCCTTTGTCCGAAACGCTGATAGCGGTAACGTATTTTACATGTTGCAATACTGTTAGTATTTATGTTTTTTACTATTTTTTACTGTTTTATTATTCTTAGGCTAAGAAATACGTTTTTTTATCAATAAAATCATGAAACTACTGGAAATATAAATATATATGCTAGCTCATGTAGCTGCAACCCCAATACATTGTACGCTATCGGACACAAGCAAAACGTTTAATAAGCACAACGTGAACGGCGCACACGTGAGTTAGACTGAACGAGCCTTTGTCAGAAACGCTGATAGCGGTATCGTATTTTACATGTTGCAATACTGTTAGTATTTATGCTTTTTACTATTTTTTACTGTTTTATTATTTTTAGGCTAAGAAATACGTTTTTTTATAAATAAAATCATGAAACTACAGGAAATATAAATATATATGCTAGCTCACGTAGCTGCGACCCCAATACATTATACGCTATCGGACACAAGCAAAACGTTTAATAAGCACAACGTGAACGGCGCACACGTGTGTTAGACTGAACGAGCCTTTGTCAGAAACGCTGATAGCGGTATCGTATTTTACATGTTGCAATACTGTTAGTATTTATGTTTTTTACTAATTTTTACCGTTTTGTTATTCTTAGGCTAAGAAATACGTTTTTTTATCAATAAAATCATGAAACTACTGGAAATATAAATACATATGCTAGCTCACGTAGCTGCGACCCCAATACATTGTACGCTATCGGACACTATTTCGCATGATGCAATACTGTGAGTTATACTGTACGTACGTATATCTAAATTTATGTTTTTTACTATTTTTTTGTTTTATTATTCGTAAGCTGGGTAATAAATTTTTTTTATCAATTAGATAATGAAATATGTCTTTTTCAATAAAAAAAATGAAAATACTGAGAATTTAGATTTTTTTAATATTTTAATATTTTTGCATATACCCAAAAAATAAAATAATAATTTGCCAAAAAAAAAAACCGTGGTACAGTGAAAACGCGAACCAAGAAACGCGATCCAGCGGGGGATCACTGTATATGTATATATATATATATATATATATATATATATATATATATATATATATATATATATATATATATATATATATATATATATATATATATATATATATATATATATATATAAACCTTGTTCTTGAAATAACCCGGATATGGGTTCTAGGAAGTGACGGGTAAATCGAAAATTGGGTAAAATAACGAGTCTTTTCCATAGGAAACAATGATAATGGGCATAGCTCGTTCCACAACCGTCCATAGACCCACTATACCAAAGATATAAGATAAGTCAAACATATTTTGTAAGTACATAACAAAGCAAAATGACCTGTAGTTCTTTATATTGACATGCAAATAGTGTAACATATAAAAGATATACAGATTTACTGCACAGTAAACAAATTAATGCCCTCTATCATGTGGTGGGCAACAGGCATACACTGGGACGTGCATGGTGGCAGTGAGGACGAGGATGCAAACGTTTTGCCACCTATGTATCAGCTGATGCACCCTCTCACGCTATTTCCCTGAAGATATTATATCGAAAGTTTGTTTGCTGTTTATTCTTAATGCTTTTTTTCCATTATCTTCATAATATCCGATCGCAATAAGTGGTAGAAGAGGAGGAGGATGCAGGAGAACGAACCCCTATCGGCAAACGTTTTCCCGCTTCCGTATCAGCTAATGCTTACCACTATTGAGGCAAAATATCTACCTCATAAAATATTTATTTACTCACTTTATTTGGGGTTTATCAAATTTTCAAGATAACAGTACATCCTACATATTTATATTCCTTGGTTCTAAATATTATTCTATCTTCTTTACATATCGACCGTGCTGCACGAAATCTAACGTAAACAAAGTCAGCTGAAAGAAAAAGAAAACTATACAATTCGTTTGAAAGAAAATGTATATCGGGGAAACTTAAATAAAATGTATATATTCTCTACATGCTATTTCCCTGACAATATTATACCGAAAATTTGTTTCTTGTTTGTTCTTAATGCTTTTTTTAAATTTTCTTCATAATATTCGATTGCATTAAGCGGTAGAAGAGGAGGAAGATGCGGGAGAATGAACCTCTATCGGCAAACGTTTTGTCACACTTCCATATCAGATGATGCACCCTCCCACGCTATTTCCCAGATGATATTACATTGAAAATTTGTTTGCTGTTTGTTCTTAATGCTATTTTTTAAATTTTCTTCATAATATTTGATCGCATTAAGCAATAAAAGAGGAAGAGGATGCGAGAGAACGAACCTCTATCGGCAAACGTTTTGCCACTTCCGTGTCAGCTGATGCACCCTCGCACCCTATTTCCCTGACAACATTATATTGAAAATATATTTGCTGTTTGTTTTTATTGCTTTTTTCAATTTTCTTCATAATATCTGATCGCATTAAGCAGTATAAGAGGAGGATAATGGCGGAAAAGTGCCTCCAAGGCGGTTGATTATTTACTAAAATAAAAAATGTTTTTTCTAATTTTTTTGCATGGGCATTATTCGTGAATTTCATATTTTTTACTATTATTATTTACGGGCGTTATTGTGATTTCGCAGTTAATAAAAACGTGGAAAAAGCGAACAAGGTGCATATATATATATATATATATATTTGGAAGGAAAAGCCCATTAAATAAAACAACGAAAATATATATATAAAAAGTACTTATTAATTTCGTGACCTAAGCTGGTCACCTTCTCAAAGTACAATGGCAAGAGATACAACAATATTAAATTGCTTAGTTTAGACGTGGATTCGTTGTTCACAAATGTTCCAGTTGAAAGTGTCTTACTTTTCTTGAAAGAGAAGCTAAGGCCGTACGAAAGTGAATTCCCTATTTCTCTAGAGAAGTTGATTAAATTAATAAGGTTATGTGTGACCAGTAATTATTTCACTTTCAATTGGGAATTTTACAAACAAAAATTTGGTTGCAGTATGGGCAGCCCTCTTTCTCCTATACTTGCTAATTTATAAATGGAACACTTCGAGACCGAAATCATTAAGGATATCAAGCCACACAACATGATGTGGCTCAGATACGTAGATGATATTCTGACGTACTGGGAGGAAGCTTGGGGTAATTTTGATGAGTTCCTTAGCCAACTTAATAACCAGGTTCCTTCCATTAAATTCAAAGTAGAATGGGAAAATAATGATATGATCCCTTTTCTGGACACCTTAATTAGTAGAAATGAAACGGGTTACAAATTCTGGGTATATAAAAAACCCACTCACTCAGCCTCATATATTCATTTCCTCAGTAACCACAAAGAGAAAATAAAACTAGGTGTAGCTTCAAATTTGTTCCTAAGAGCTTTTAGAATATGTAGTCCCCAATATCTGGAGGAAGAAATTAACACCATTTACAGTCAGCTACATAAATCATGTTACCCCGTTCCTTTTCTTGACAAAGCCTTACACAAAGCAAGGTGTATATACCATGGCACTGAAAGGAGAGCGCATTTTAATCACCGAGACAAGATAATTGTTCCCTTTCATTGTGCCTTAGAAGAAATTAATAAAAACATAGGCAAAGAGTCCCCTTTTGTATTCAAATATCCCAAAACCTTGAGAAGCCAGTTAGTAAATATTAATAATATTAAAGAGAACAATGCCAGAGTGTATAAAATAGAATGCAATAACTGCCCCAAGGCATACATTGGGCAGACAGGTCGTTCTCTGCAGCAGAGTTACCGAACACAAAAGATCAGTCAGATATGGCCAAGAGAACTCTGCTATCTTTGTTCATATGAGAGAACACAGGCATACTATTAACTGGAATGGTGCCACCATGATGTTTAGAAGCTCATGTCCATATAAGCGCAAGATAGTGGAATCAGCCGTCATTGAAACATCCAAAAATTTCAATTTGTCCAAGGGCCAGTGGGTGCCTGATGCAGTAGACAAGATACTCCTCAAGCATACACTGGCCAAGATAATTCCCCAAGACAGACCGCCTTCAATTAATCAGACAGCCTCTTTGTTCAGCCATGTTGTGTCTATGTATAGTTTTCCTTTAATCTTTTTCTTTTCTATATGTATGTTTGTATGTTCTTATGTTTTTTGGTGTATATGCACATATCTTTTAATGTGCATGTATATGCTTGTACATGTGTAAGTGTGCATATGCATTTATGGGTATGCATATGTTTTTGTGTGTTGCATTTTTAGTTTTCCATTTGTTATTTCATGCAAGTAGAGCCACCTATAAGTTGTTTTCACTATTTTCATTTGCCTCTATATCTGTATGTATGTGCAAGCTTTTATATTTATAAATATATGTATGTATATGTGTGTGTGTGTGTCTGTGTATATATATTTATGTATATGTATATATGTATGTATGTATACAGTGTTACCCCGGTTATTCGCGCTTCTTGGTTCGCGTTCTCACTCTATCGCGTTTTTTTTTTGGATAAATTATTATTTTATTTTATGGGTATATGCAAAAATATTAAAATATTGAAAACAAAATTTTTTTCAGTATTTTCATTTTTTTATTGAAAAAAAATTTTCATTATTTAATTGATAAAAAAATTATTTCCCAGACTACGAATAATAAAACAGTAAAAAAATAGTAAAAAACATATATTTAGATATACGTACGTACAGCATAACTCACAGTACAGGGTATTGCATCATGCGAAACAGTGTCCGATAGCGTACAATGTATTGGGGTCACAGCTACGTGAGCTAGCATATATATTTATATTTCCAGTAGTTTCATGATTTTATTGATAAAAAAAAACGTATTTCTTAGCCTAAGAATAATAAAACAGCAATTGCACCACGTAAAATACAATACCGGTATCAGTGTTTCGGAGAACGCAAAGGCTCTCACCTACGTGACCCAGTGAATATTAAAATTTTCATTATTTTATTGATAAAACAAGTATTTCCTAGCCTAAGAATAATAAAACAGTAAAATATAATAAAAAAACATAAAGTACTAAAAGTACTTTCACCATGTAAAATACGATACCACTATCAACGTTTTGGAAAACGAAAAGGCTCTCACCCACGTG